>JAOEHY010019722.1:0-10930 GCA_025447955.1 Psilopsiagon aurifrons | reverse complement strand
CAGTCCCATGATCATCCTCGTGGCCTCCTCTGGACTTGTTCCAACAGTTCCATGTCCTTTTTATGTTGAGGACACCAACAGATATCAGGGTGGTTGAAGTCCTCCATGAGAACAAGGGCCTGCGAGTGTGAGGCTGTTCCTATCTGTCTATAGAATGCTTCATCCACAGATTCCTCTTGATCAGGTAGTCTGTAACTGATGCCCACAATAATGTCTCCCATCGCCGTTCTCCCTTTAACCCTGACCCACAAACTCTCTATTTACTACTTGAATCAGGAGGCTGCTGGAAAAACACATTTTTGGGCCTTGCTTCTGTAACACAGAAAGCCAGAATCTCCTGAATAATGTATCTGACCTTGGTAACTCACCTGAAAAGCACACAGTTTTCAGTGGGTGAACTTCTGTTTTTAAGTTACTTGGCAGAATGTCCACAGAGCTGGCAGAGTGGTGGTAACACCTTCAGCCAAACTGTAGAGCTCGTGGGAGCCTTTCCGCCCAGGAACCAGGCAGAGCACTGCAGTGTATTCGTCTCCAAGTTCTCTTAGTGTTTAGCAGCTCCTGGTGATCTCTGTTTCTCCTCCCAATACACCTTGCAAATAGGTGATCCTGCTCCAAAGGAGCTTGGTAGCACACGTAAGCTGAAGGGAGAGCTTGATTCCTGGTTTAATCGAGGAGAGAATCAGTAGTAATCACAAACGCTATATATAGCATGTTGGCCAAGCAATTCTGGGGAAATGCTCATGTGAACAAGACCTTGAGCAGCACTGGCCAGTGTGTAACTTCTTGGCAAGGAGAGCCCGAGCCTACCGCAGTCTTGCCTGTTTTAAGCCTCACAGTTTTAATGAATTGTGCAGGACATAGCTCTAAGTGCCCAGCATCTGACAGAGCTGCATAGAAATATCACTTGCTTTCTTTCATACAGTTAAAACTTAGGAAAATTCCTGGAGTTCAGAGGAGTGTGGTAGGATGGGACTTTGTTAACCTCAGGAATATTTGGAGCTCTGCTGTGCCAGGCTCTTTCAGAGATGGGCAGTCTAGGAGTGGGTTGCTTGCCTCTTGCAGCAGAAGTTGCAGGGTACAGTCCAGTCGTCTGTCCTTTATGCAGGCAGCTAATCTGGATTTATTCGTATCCTTTGCTGGATCAAGGCCAACATCCCCTACTCTTTGTTAAATGAATTCCCAAGTTTTTATTCTACAGAAATACAGTCCCTTCCCAATAAGGACGTGTATTTGTTTCTTTTACTGTCACTGGCCACTGTAACATCTCCTCCATGTTCTCTTAAGCTCTTGATGTGAAAGTATAGGCAAAAAGTACTAAAATAGAGAAGAGTTTTTTTTGTCTTAATTTACATGATCATGTGCCTCAGTTTGTAGGCTTTATAAATAAAGAGGCTTACCAGCAACTTGTCCTCTGCAGGCACAAAGCTGGAGGCAGTTCCCTGCAAATTTTTCGGGCTTTCTGAAAACTGAAGTATAAAAATGGCAAATCTGATGTGCCAAGAACAGCTTCAGCAAGATAAACCCAAGAAAATACCCCAACCAGTTTTACTTCTTCCATGACTATTTAAAGTTGTGGAAACCAAGACTTCCACGTGTCTTCTGCGTGTCTCAGGGGTGATGTGTGTCTCCAGTGTTTGAAGTGGTTTTCCTGAACAAAGGATTTTTTTTTGTTTGCAGCTTTCTCAACTGCACCAATTCATTCTAGTTCATAATTGCTCAAATAATCTCACCTCATTGGTTTCCAACAAAGCCACCTGGATTGACACTTGAACAAATTGAAAGTTCAGGCTGGAATAAAAAGTTGGTGACAAAACCTCACTGCTTTGTATGGAGGTGTGAGATTAATGGTTTAAATTATTTAGCTGCCAGAGTAATTTAGCACTGAGTAATACCTGTCTGAGCTTACTGTGCCCTCTCTCACCTCACTTCTCACTGCTTTTAGTTCATTCTTTTTACTTTCTCTGGCTGTAGTTTCCCCCTCTGATGGTTTATTTGGAGGTGCTGTGCCTGAGGCTGGGGAAACCCCAGCACCAGAAGTGTGTCCAGCCTGGCAGGCTGGGCTGGATGTGGTGTCCAGCCATGCTGGTCACATTAGTGCTGTGTCTTCAGAAGGATGTCAGAAAAGTGGAACCCTCAGGGCCTGCTGATGTGTACAGTGTGTTGTCTCAGGACCAAGGGTGAGCGTTTATTGGGAATGTAATTTACTATGCAAGGTGACTCTCCTTATGGGTAGTCCTGGCACAAAACCAGTGCTCTCGATTTATCTGTGGTGATGTCTTGGATGCCTTAAAAGTAGTTACACTTGGAACTGTAAAAACATACCTTCATGAAAAAACACGTAGTAGTCACAGAGCTACTGGTAGGCATGTGTAGAGACCCATCCACAAGCCTGTTGGCGTGGATTCTTCATCATTGCTTTTGCCCTTGCATTCTGAGACTGACTTTGTGACTCTGAGTCCTCTCTCATATGTCTCTGGGCTCACAGCGCCTTGGCAGGCATGTTATCTGCCCAGCTCCCAGCTGCCGTTGTTCCCCATTTCACAGGCTTAAATACTGTCATGTACACACAGATTGAGGTCACTGTTGTGAACCTGCTGTCTGGTGGGTCTCCTTGGTTTTGTGCATGGGGAAGTAGCTATTTCTGAGTAACCTTTCGGAGAAGTCTTGGAGTGTTAAATATGGCTGAAAAATCTATAGCAGGCTATTTTTAAGGACATAATAGAATTTGGCACAAAAGAAAGACCTTCCTCTGGGGCTTTCTAACCTAATTATGTGGCAGATATGTATCAGAGACTGTTGTTGAGCTTTTAAAACTTCTAAAGAAAAGTTAGTATTTTCTGTTCCATTTTAGTAGGCTGGGATCTGTTTGTGGTGGCCAGTTTTATTGGCAGGTTTATTTACTTCTTTGCCTGTGTAATTACGGCTTAGAAATAGACCTTATTTTTTTCCCCTTCTTTAGTGTGATTTTGCTTGTTGGGGTTTGTTGTTGTTGTGTTTGTGAGTTATTTTTTTAAAATTATTGATATTATTTAAACCAGTTTTAGTTAGTTCCTTACAACTGCAGCTTTTCAGAAGCCTGATCAGGGCCAGCACCCTGTTGCACTAAGTGCTGTACTTTAAAGGAACAATATGTGATGTAGTAAGAAAAGTGGCTTGAGGCATTGATAAAACTGAACCTTTTTTTGTGTGTTGAGTCTGCTGCATATGTATTCTAGTAAGGAAGCACTAAATCTGATTTGTCAAGGTAGTTACTTGGAATTAAGCTTGCCTGTAGGTAAAAAAAAAAATCCCTCCAATTTCCTCAGGCGACTCATTTGGTAGAGACAGACAAGTGCTGATATATGATGATGAATTGACTTAATGTTGTGACGATCAGATCATGCATATGCTGGTTTTGCAGGTGGATCATATTGCTGTGGTTTAACCAGTCAGCCGTGCAGTTCACTCACTCACTCCCCCCTCTTTCTTCCCCCCAGCTCCCGGGGGGATGGGGAGGAGAATCGAAAGAATGCAGCTCCCACGGGTTGAGATAAGAACAGTTTAGTAACTGAGGTATAACACAAACCACTGCTGCTGCCACCAATAATAATGATAAGGGAAATACAAGGGAAGAGAATACAACTGCTCACCACCAGATACCAGCCTGACCCAGCAGCGAACCCCCCCCATCCCTCCAGGTCTCTGCCCTCCATTTTTACATCCTGACCGTGACATGCTGTGGTATGGAATACCTCTTTGGTCAGTTGCGGTCAGGTATCCTGTCTCTGCTCCCTCTCTGCTCCCTCTCGGCTTCCCCTCGGCTTCCCCTCCTCCCTGGCAGAGCATGAGACTCAGAACCTTTGATCATACCAAACATTCTAAGCCGCAACTATAAACATCGGTGTTATCAGCGCTGTTCCCAGGCCAGAAGTCGAAAACACAGCGCTGCACCAGCTCCCAAGAAGGAGAAAAATGACTGCTACTGCTGAACCCATGACACATACGCATGATAAATAAACTGTAAAAAATTCTTACTTAATCACATGTGTTATCCAGACATATTACCAGCAAAATTCCCACTTAGTGATGCCAGAGGTGTGGTTTGGGGTTTTCATTGTGCTGTCAAAGAGGTTTCAAGAATGGCTGTGCTGCCAGGGTGAAAGCTGATCAGGGATGGGCAAAGTAATTAACTATTAAGAAAAAACCTCAACAACATTCAGATTAAAGGCTGTTGTTGCAGCTGGTACAGAAATGTTCATATCATTATTTAGATTCATAGAATTGTTTAGATCGGAAAAGACCTTTTAGGTCGTTGAGTCCAACTGTAAACCTAACACTGCCAGGTCTACCATTAAGCCATGTCCCTGAGCACCACATCTGCACATCTTGTAAATCCCTCTGGGGATGGTGACTCCCCCACTTCCCTGGAAGCCTGTTCCAATGCTTGACAACCCTTGTGATGAAGACATTTTTCCTAATACCCAATCTAAGCATTCCTTGAGGCAACTTAACAATAAAAGCTTTTACCCATCTTTAGGAGGTAAAACTGTTTTCACTGTCCTTAAGAAGAAGAAAGCAGGAGCTGTATGCCTGGCTGTCTGGCTTCCAGAAAGCTTGTAGATACTTTGCAAGGGCAAAGTGCATTTTATGGAATGGGAACAGAGGACTTGCACTGGGCAGGAGACAAAAAGAGAAATGCCAAGTGACGGTTTTCTGCTGCATCCTTCCTGAAAGGATCTTGATCATCTGCACTGTAAGAAGCATATCATGTGCCTGCATTGCAAAGGGGAGTAGAATATGTTCAGATGCAACTACTAAAAAAAGTAGTTCCCATTTGTAAGGGCATGATGACAAAACTGAGATCACTTCCATCCTGGCAGTTACTCCAGAAGTCATAGTTTCTCAGTTTGTTATGCAAGCTCACAAGTTTTGACAGATTTGAGGCTATTTTAGCAGTTCTGTAGACTGGAAACACTCCCCTTGCCTTGTTCTTGTACATGCACGGATGCATGTCCCCCAACATGTATGCATATGCATAACACATGTTCCCGTGTTATGCATACACGGGAAACAGAAACCAGTGGAATTCTACAGCTGCATCTAAAGTTGACATGAAATTAATGAATTACCCAAGCTTGGGGTAGCTGTTACCAGTGGGGTCTCAGAAATGCTTGGAAACTGAAGTCTTAATGAATAGTACTGACAGATACCTTAGAATTTTCAGCACTTACTACTTTATACCTTGTTGCCCTTAGGACTTTGCATAATGATATGTCATTAATTTTAATGTGTTTCTGCAAACTATGGCCTGTTCCTCCTGTCATGTTGTAACACAAAGAAGTACGCAGGGTGGTAAAGGATCTGCTCTTGTGCAGGCTGTATGTAAATCTCATTTTCTTTAGCATCCAGTTCTGAAATGAATAATTATATTTGATACGATGTATTTTCCTGTATTATGATTTACTAATATAAAAATTCGGCAAAGATATGGATATTAGAAAGTTATTACCCAGTCAAAGACATTTCTTTAAAGCTGTTGCTTATCTTAGATCTGCAGTGTCTGCCTTGCCATATGAGAGCTGTGTGATGTGCTGCAGCTTCCTGTGACCACACAATGCGGAAAGAAGGCACTAGGATGGAGGCCCTGGCTCTGTGACCTTCACTCAGGAGAAACTCACTGTGCTTCTTTTTCACCTGCTGTCTGCACAACAGCTTCACCAAACATACAGTAAAAGGAATTCTTGTGTATGGAGCGTTCTGCCTTCCAAAGGAGTGAGGGTGGGTTCTCTCTTCCCCCTTTGTTCTTTCTTTTTAGCTTCTCTAAGAACCTTTGTTCTTCTCTGTAGAAGATGAAGAAAGGGAGCAGCTTTGTAGCAAGGATAGAGAAGAGACTCCTTCCTGCCTGAAGAGGAGCAAGGTGGTGGGAAGTCACCATGGCTCAGCTAGCCAGAAGGCTTGCTTTCTGGTTTTGAACCCTTTCAAGCTGGTCTGCAGCAGTGTTAGCAGAAGGACTCTTTCTGTATGCAAATACTGCTCAAGTTAGTCATTTCTAGGATCAGTAACCACTCGAGTCAGTAGTAACTAATTCTGTCCTTTTGAGAAGGATGGATAATCTTTTGTTGCATTTGCAGCATTGTGTGAGTGGAGCATGGAAATTCATTTTTTGACAAGCATGGTAGTGCTTTGTAAATATTGTTTATGTGAGCGTTTGTGCGGGTACTATTATTCCATAGGCGTTTCTCATCACCTTTTTGGTAAATTGCTGAGTTTTGGCAGCAGTGATCGTATTTCTTGGCATATCTATCTTAAAAAAAGAATAAAAATCCTGCTGTGTCCTGCAGCATCTTTTGAGCTGTTATGTCACTTTGAGTGTTGCATTTGTGGCTGCTTTAAAAATGTTGAGGTATGAATCTCATTCTCAAATATAGAAGACTATAGCAAAAAGGGGGTTTTTGGTTATGTTTTTTTTTTTTCTTCTCTGATCTCAGGATAGAGCAGTAGTAGTGAAATGATTTATGTGCCCTTCTAAGCTGTTTACAGGTGTTAATGTATTCCATATTGCTTGTTAATCCAGCTGTTGGCAAGGTGGTGTGGCAGGGTTGAAGTCGGTCCCTGTACTTCCTCCCTTGTTCCTGCTAACTCCTCTGTTTGCCTCTCTAAACAAAAGGAGACAATTTCAAAGTGATTGATGATCATCTCCTTTTTTCGTTCATTAACTCCTGACTACCTTAGAAAGCAGCTGTAATGCCTGACCGTAGATGGACAGATGAAATAAAATAGATAAGGAGAGCTGGAGTCCATCAAAGCAATTTATACAGTGGATTGTAGAGAGGAATGAATTGGAGCTTCAGGAAGTAATACCAGGCAATCAGAGAGTGGTGGTTCTGGCTATTCAGTAATTTATAAGCCAATGGCCTTAACTCTTGTTTGAGGATATTGAATTGTTTTCAAGGGTGTATCAAGCTCCTGGACGATGTCATCAGTTTTCCTATAAAATACATTCATTAATCTGCAAACCTCAAGTGTGCTTGTATTGATTGCCTGCTCTCTAACGGCCAATCAAGACGCTTTCACCAATACATCTCTTACGTGCACAGCATTGCTTATGTATCATCCTCCCAAGGGTCTGGGTTACACTGGTGGGTGCTATGCCTGCTGTTTGCACATGAGGTGCTGAAACAGTGGGTTCATCAGTCTGGGGGATGCTCTCATCTCCTGACAGTGTCTTTTGTATAGTAACAGAAGGAAGTGCTCCTCTGTAGAGAACGCGACAGTAGCAACATGGGCACCTTCAGCTGTGGTCTGAAAGGGACTACCTCTGCCCAAGCAGTGTGGAGGGAACATAGAGGAGCCAGTCTCATCACTTGTTCACCTAAAAAAGCCTCCCCTGCGGTTCATAATCAGTGAGGTGATCTTTCATTAACTCTACATAGACCTGTTGTGTTCTGCTGGAAACCCAAAAGATGACTTGCAGTTCACAAAGGTCCATCAGGAGCAGGCTGAACCTGTCAATCATTTGTCTTTGCCTAAATATGGTTTGAGCTCTTAAAACTTCAGAATTCTTTCAGACACAATTTCTAGGCTAGAATCTGATTCCGGATCATCTAGAAAGAAAAAGCTCGTAAAGATGTTGTTTTTGTCCAACCAAATCTCATTTGTTGTAGTAGGGGAGAGTTTAGTGCTGACAGGCATCAGCGTCTACTTTCTTTCAGCTGGGTGGTTAATGTCTTTTGGCTCCTTCACCTTCGCAACAGAAACTTTCCTGTTTAATATGGGACTATTTTTCTGGGGAGCCAAATTGCAAGGCAAATCTGACCACTTGTGCATTTAAAGAACATTTTCCTTCAGGCTTTCAGAGGAGAGCTTTCTAGGGCCCTGCATGAGCCATCCTGATATCTGAGCCTCGGTAATGATTTCACTGGTCTTTCTGATCAATGAGCATATTCTGTATGTGCTTCCTTATCTCCCTCCGGGATGTAATGGAGTTTGGGAAGGGGGGTTATTAACTAAGCCTTCCCAGGGTGTTACCAGATAGATGAGGATAAATCTACTCATAAAATGAGTGATTGCCTTTTCTCACAATAAATCAAACTTCATACTAAATAAATGGACTGTGCCTTTAGAGTGATTTAATGATAACACATGGCCTAATCAAGACCATCAATAATTAGGATTTTTGCATAAAGGGAAGATAATTTTTAAAGTGGAAGATAGCTGGGACAGTCCTCGCAGCAGTCATGCTGCTCCTGCCTCGGCTGTGGAACAGCTTCCTGAGCTATTCATCACTGCCCGAAGCCCAAGGGCCACACTTTGGGATCAGGAGCCCCGTCTCCCTCTTCCAGGGCACTGGCTAAACTACAGAGAACATAGAAGCTTTCCTTCACTTTGGGCTTTTTTTCTTTCCTGTGTTTACATGGAGTGGTTGAAAGCTGTGTGAATGTCTGAGTGTGTTCGAGGTGCATCCCCAGCCTGGAGAGGCAGCTGGGCACAGAGGCCTGATTCACGGCAGCGCCAGCCCTGGCTCCAGCCCTGGCTCCAGCTTGTTCGAGTTCCTGGTGCTGATAAGGAGGGAGGACAGAGTATTTTCTGTGAGGCAGGAGGGATGGGCTCAGGCTCCTTCCATTCTCCAGCTGCACTATGTGAAACTTGTTAATGTGCTAATACAGCTAATCCAGCCACACAGGGGAAAAAATGAGGAGAAAATCCGCGTTTAAATCACTTACAGGCACATCTTGCAGTTCTGTGCTACTGTTTCTCCCCAAGCAGTATCTGTTTCTCCCCAAACTCTCCTATCTCTGTCCAAAATGAAATGTCAGCTTTCCAGCTGGGCTTCCTCCTGTCTGTCCCACCTTCACAGTGGGGAGAAGATGAGCAACAGGAGGGAGAAATGTGCACTGTCTGTCCAAAACTGGAGAGCTGGAAAGACCTCATGTAAATCTTTTGGGATGTGACAGTAGAGAAGAGTTGAACTAAAATGCTGTGTTAATGCAAATAAAATATTACCAGGTGGGAATAACTGAAGCTTCTTTCTTTGGCTTAACTTGCCTGTTTTATAGTGTACGTCTGTCTCACTGTTATCTTTTGCTGTCTCCAGCTATTTATTCTTTTGCTCATTATTTCCTGATCTTGCGAAAGCTTAAGCACATCTCCAGTGTCGTGCACTGGGAGTAGTTTGTGCCTGCAGTCAGTGTGCTTTCAGGGTTGCTGCTGTAGGCTTTCCCTGCATGCAGGCAGAGCTGGTTTGTCTTGCCCCTTTGTTAGCCATGCAGCTTTCTCATGTTTCCAGCTGCAATTGCAGTGTCTAATGAGGAGATTGTCTCTGCAGTGCATTTTTCTTATGCTGTCTGGCTCTTTATCCAGGTTATTTGGAAAGGGATGTTCTTGAACACCGAAATTACATGTTGTCTGTACACAGTTTGGGAGTTTTTTGTGAGTGTGACAAATTCTGACCTAGACGCTACTCAGTATTTATCTAGGTTTTTATATAGTTGGGTAGTGTGCACACAGACTGGGTTTGTGGTGCTGTACCTCATTCTAAAGTTTAGGACATTACTGAAGTGTTAAATGAGAATCTGTTTCCAGGGGCATTCTTTGTAATTGGAAATAGAGCTGGGCTTTGGTGCAGGAAAGGACTAGGGATAGCAGGAGGTCCTTTAACGTCATCTCAGGTTGACTCTTTCTGATGACCTAATCCTTCCCGTTTGAATTTTCCTCACAGTTACTGGCTAACGTGGCTTCTGCAGGTGAAACGAAGACATCTGTGATGAAAGGCCACAGATACCCCTTTGAATTCTGTGCCTAGGGTGATGCTGTGCAGCTTCAGCACAAGTGATTTTTCATTTTCTATAGCTGCTTCACTACAGGGAGTAGAGACTTCCTGGTGACTGTTTCCTGCTGGGAACTTCTTGGTTTGCAGTTGAATTACAGAGGGAATCAGTAGGAGCCTGGTAACGATCTTTGAGAATGAGGAAGGTTTGTGGGGCTGTGGGTCCCCCCACATGCGACAGGCACAGGGTCCATCCCTGCTCTACCAAATCCAACCACTGGTGCATGGGAAGAGTTACGCATCATTTCTTGCTCCCCAGCGTTTGTCATATTGCAGGAAAATGGGGAAAAATTCATCAAGGGGTGTTTGTATTCCTCAGCTGCCTTGTTCTTGGCTTAAATCTGTGTTTTACTGCTGCATTGTCTCTTGTTGCAAGTCAGTCAGCAGATGACTTGCTTTTCTTACTGTTGCTTGGTGGTTGGGAACTGCAGGAAGCATTAAGATACAGGTCAGTTATGGCCTGTTGAAGGGAAGATAAAGTCACTGGTGGTTAGATGCAATGCTTGGGTATTCTTTACTGACACATTTCAAATTATTTTTGCTTTTAACTCTGAAGAAATTGTTGTCTTCAGATATCTTGCAGTTTGGAGACTTACATTTGGCTGGGTTTGGAAGGCTGTGATAATTTGGTTCCTACTGACATGACAGGATTCTCTAAGCTTCACGGATCTAATAGGTGCTAAGGTACTTGACAGATTCCTCCCACTTAGAAGAATTGAAATCCCATAAACAAATCAATCTCATTCATATCCTTTCTTCGGGGAACTCTTTATTAATTCAAGCACACCAATTCAGTCAAAGTCCTCTGGTAAAACAAAGCAAATGCTCTTGTATTGCCCAGCCAAAGCCAGAATTGCCTTTTCCTTTGCCTCTGCCTGTCCCAGGCACAGGAACCACCACTCTCCTCTGTTTGCTCTTTCCCATTGCAGCTCAGCTCCCATTTCAGCAGCTGTCTGATTCTTTCTTTGAGTTCCAGTGACTTGACAAAGCTGCTTGGACATACCCATCAGACATGGACGTGTCAGCCACAGCTCCTCGTGAGACCTCGCTTGGAGTACTGTGTGCAGTTCTGGAGTCCTCAACATAAAAAGGACATGGAACTGTTGGAACAAGTCCAGAGGAGGG
>JAOEHY010019719.1:0-70538 GCA_025447955.1 Psilopsiagon aurifrons | reverse complement strand
GGGATGGCGGCTCCTGTCACGGAGCCGCCCGCGGGCCGGGGCGAGGCGGAGCGCAGCGGGAGCACAGGCACTTCTCCACAGCCACAGCAGGCGCTGCCCGGCTGAAGAGGCACATATCCATCTCCCGATCAAATGAGCCTTGATCCGAGAGCCCCGCCAGCGGCGCGGCGCACCGGGATGCACCGTCACCACCGCCGGATGGGTCAGCCCTTCATCCTTACCTCATAAATCCGACAAGATCTGCAGCCACAGCCAGTACAGGACTCGACACACACCTCAGGCTCGAGCAAGAGCCTGCTTCCGGCAGAGCCAAGACCCTGCACTTCACAACAGCACCATCGGGCACAGTGGATGTCACGTTTAGACTTTCCACAACGAATCTGGTACCATAGACTCCAGAGAGCTTCAGCTACTGGAATCAGCCCAACGCGGAGAGCAGAGGAGCACAAAGAGCCATTGTGGCTCACGGACATATCCTGGTAGGAGCTCCCCGAACGGCACAAGGCATTCAGCGCAATTCCCAAAGAGGTTTAGGAAGTGCCTGTAGGCAAATACTGCCGTTAGTGTTCATTTCACAAGTCCTAACAGCTGCTCTGTCAATACAACAGTATGCACAAACCAGTTGGTGACACTACCAGAGTTCAGTACTTTTTTGGGGGGGGCGGGGGGGAATTTACACATCCCGTTTCTGTCTTCCCAGCTCCAAAGAGAATTTCACACTTCATACTCTGGAGATGTAGCACCTGATACTTACTCTGCAACTCAAAGCCATCTGGTAGCTTTTGCTTTAGAGCAGCTGTACCAGTATCACCCTCTCAAAGCTCTTAATTCCATCAGTAGTAAATGGAAACTTGGAGCAATGTGATTTTCAGCACTACATGCTACTGAAAATTACAAAGAACCATAAAGCAAGTTACCTTTCCAATGCACTCAAAAAATACTGTATCAAAGTTACCTCAGAAACATCTCTCTGCAGTTCAAGTGTGGCTGTGATGCGTTTCTCCTCAAGTGTTCTCTGCTTTCTGCTCCAGGTGGAAAGAAGAGCTGAACAAATGCTCACCGAAGCAATTGGAATACGAATTGGGCAGCTGAGATCCCCTGGTTATACACTACTGATGATTTTAGATTAATTTACACTGAGGTGGAAGACTGCACTCATATGACGAGCCTCAGCGGTGGCAAACAACAGATTTTACAACAGTTGTTGGGTTTTTTTTTCTGCTACATGGTCCCAAACCAGCACTTGAACCTTACAAACACTTGAGAATCATCTAGAAAAAACGTGTAACCCAGTAGGAATTACATTAGTTTTGAAAGGAATTCAACTGCACTTAGGTCAAACAGCAGTTAGGACAATTAGCTTCTTGGTTTTCAATTTACCACTTTGGACTTCATCTCAGATTAAGATGTGCACTGTCCCCTCTGTGGCCATGGATTTCACTATCTAATAGAATGTCATTTTAAAGTAAAAATAAATTAGTCTTTGATAAAGGATTAAATGTGTGCTAATAGAATTAATACATATATACATACCTAATTCAGGTATGTAGGAAACTACCATGGAATTCAGCTGATGAGCTGCCCTGTGCTTCTGAGCTGTACCATATCCCTGTGGTTCTCCCAGCCATTCCCATTATTATCTGGGCACTCTAAGCCATTTTATACACCCAACCTTAGGGCTCTTTTTACAGAAAATCCTAATAGACCATATTCTGCAAGTCACAAAGTCACACAGCTTCAAAGCATCTCAGATCAAGCACCTATCACAACCAGTAGGCATGTTAAGTGCATTGTCTGCAATCCTGCCAAAATGAAAACTTTCTTACTTTTGTTGCCTTATTCAGACACTTCACTGTCGTCAACATCCAAGGATATCCCCGCAGATACTGTCTGGAGAACCAGCCATTTTCAGTTACTCATAATTTACGCCTTCTATTTAATATATGCCTTTTAATTTAAAATCCTTTTTAGTCTGAGAGCTCCCGCAATTCCTCCTCCCAATTTTATTACAATGTTAGATATCCCGTATGATCCAGAGTGTTCTAAAAAGGATGGGTTTTTTTTTCTAGCAGAAATCTCATTTGTTACCAGTGAACTCAGAGATACGCATCTGTCTCCTGCAGAAATTTTAACTTACTGTTCAAAAAGAAGGCTATTACAGATCATACAGTTTATATAAAGAATGTGGAATTAAATGTAAGTATTAAAAGTATAATTCTCTAAACCGATCCAGTGATTATAGAAAATTCATTTGTTTACCCCAGACCCAAATTAACAAGAGTCCAAATGGGTTCCATCCACCAGATAGACTACAAGGAAATTACTGGTTCAGTTGGATGGTGAAATAGAAACAATTGTATCAGGTAAAGGACTAAGTAAAAGGGCTTTCAGAAAAGTAGAAGCAGAACTCAGGCATCAATCTTGGAACTAATCATTTAGTAAAGGCATTTTTGTAAACTGCAAATTGAATCTGTCAGTGACAAAGGTTTATTTTAAAGGAGGGAGCACATGTACAAGGAGTTGGAGGATGGGGAGGGCCACTATAATGAGACATTCTACAGTATAAAGTCAAATGGTGAGTCGGGACTGATGGGATCAGTTATGAGTGTTGGGAGCACAAACTAGGTATGTTTAGATACAAACTAGAAATGACTGAAAAGTCCACAGTTTATCACAGAAAGACTATGAATCAGAAATGCAATACAGCCGTTGAGGAAACAGATGTGATCCTTTAAAGTTAATGGCTCATAGTGTTGTCACCAAAAAGCGGGAACTATCTACATGGAAATACCTGGTGCCTTTGCCATGAGCCATCGTCTGGAATATCCAACTGTTTCTGGTCAATCCTATTCAGGGAAAATTCATTCAAACTGGAATAAATGCAATCAAATATATTTACGATGATCAGCAACAGAGAACTCTGAGAGGTGACTAATGTTTCATTTTGTCTAACAAATGAAGTCTGAAGGGTTTATGTCTCAAAGATGAACTAAAAAACACAGCTGGAACACTTCAACTCTTTAAGCTGTAGAACAATAGTGACATGACAGACAAAGCATTATAAATACATTGGCACAGACATAGTTAGCTTCACTACCAAACAGTTCTAAAAGTGCCTTCCAATAGTATAAGCCAGAGCCAAATCCCAAATATTCTTATAATGGCCCTTTGCTAGTAGTCTGGACAATTACAGCTCATAAACCCTGACAGGGCATTAACTTCATGAGTCAGCCCAATGTTCCCTATATTTGACTGAACACCACAGTAACATTCTCTGAATGTTTCAAACAATGCTTAATAACAGTTAAATGCTTTAACAGCACAGTCCACCCAGATGCTCCCGTGTTTGTCCAAAGCAACTGAGCGCACCAACTCTCAACAAAAACATTGCACGTGCCCATTTCAGGAATGCAGTTATGTTTCCCTCAGGGATGAGCTAAAGGCTTTCATTTTAAGACCTGCTGTCACAGCCACAAAGCAAGCCTGTTAACACACACAAAAGGCCACATTGTCCTACCTTCACAATCCTCTATAAAAGCCTGTAAAATGATTTATTTCACTCACAAATAAGCCACACTCAGGTTAGGCTGCCTTTGAGGTACAACAGGGTAGGAGAAAACCCTCTGCTTATCAGTGAGAAGACTTCTAGGAAAAGGCCTTGCAACACCAGGTCTGTAACCCAACCAAATGATCTGCAAGAGTAGATATGATGATCATTTTGCAGTTTCCCTTATGGAAAAAGCCTTCCTAAGCTTTCCAAGTGTTGTTCTTTAAACCAGCCAATTCCTTAAAGTCCCAACACAAGCACTTGACCTGGTCCTGTCTGGGATGTGTCTCACTGAAAGAGAACCCACTCCTATTACCATTCCAGTTGCAGCTACAAGGAGAGACGCGGATCATTTTTTTCCATAAACACATTGCACTGTTCAAAGGTTTTCATCTTGAAATTTAATTAAAGAAAAAACATCTCAAAGTGATTAAGCACATCTGACTTCCAGCTTCTTGTAATGGCACAAGCCAGTGCAGTGAGTTGTAGAAAGCGAGCTCAGAGTTTTATTTTCATTTAAAAAAAGGGAAGAAAAGAAAATGAGAAAATTCTCAAGATGTGGTCCAAGTGTGAGGTCATATTACAAAAGTGGCTGTTTACTTGTAAACAAGATTAAAATGTAGTGAACAAAGTTTCATACAGCTTAAACAAAACCACTTTTCTGAAGCAGTACAAGTCATGTTTCAAGACCAGAGGAACACAAAAAGCAGAAACCAAAAGGGCAGGAGAATCACACAACATTACTTACTAAAATGATAAGTAATTTACATTGAATAGTAATAGCTTGACATTTTTATTGCTCCACTGGTAGCATTTTAACATGTAAATGTAGTGAACTGTCACAGTGGGACAAGCATAAACATACTTATGGATTTGCATGTGGAGTTTTGTACCTATCAAGGAAAGCACAGAAACTTTAATTTATCAAGACCACATCAGTAGAAGTGTTTTCTGTTTTAAAGCCACCCATTTATTAACTGAACCCACTTCCTAGACTTGTCTCTGCATGTCCTGGAACACTTTTTTTCCCTCCTATGGTAAAACAAGTTCACAGATGCAGGTGGGCAATCAGCAGGTAGGAGCTCTGATGCTGTGCCAGTGTTCTTTAACACTTCAGTATTCCTTAGATACAAAACGTACTAGATACAAACCCAAATATTTCCTAGATAAAATCCAGAAAGTGTCAGAATGTTGATATGAAAAACTGAACATTGGTTTGGTAGACAGTGACTGCTTTTAAAAACCCACTGCTAACTCACACTACTAATAGTTACACTAGTTCCCTTTTCTCCTTACTCCCTGCACATTGTGTTCTCTTTTGCTGGAACCAGTCAAGGCACTTTCTTTACCATTTCCATTACACTTTGCTAATACTGATCTCTTACATTGCCACAGATTCTTTCCCCAATGAAAAAGCATTCTTCATAAAGACATTTACCAACTCATGCTGACTTCTTATGGTCAACCATGAGCTTTTCTGTCTTGTCAGATAGAATTACCTGCTGATTTTTCAAAGCAGAGGATAGCCCAGGCAAAAAGGAACCTGTAGGCAGAGCAGAAGTGCACAGAGTTCACAGCAGTACTTACAGGTGCCTTCCTTTTTAAATGAGCTATGGAACATGTGTCTTTCAGATGCAAATATAATACTGTGTGCTGGATTTGCATTTTAATGCAAATTTATCTACTTACTAAAACATGGAGCTTACTGTAAATGGCAGTTTCAGCTCTCATATTCTTTACCAGCTGCTTTATGGCCACATATTTACATGTTTATTAAAACACAAAAAAGAGACCCTTTCATTGCTTGAAGACTATGCAGTTAACGATTAAGAACAAAGTACAACATATAGAATTAACATACTTGAAATGTAAACTTTAAAAACTAACATTCTGTGCTTAAGCACCTTGTGGTGCCCTGGAGAGACCCAGGGACAGACAACCTGCTGTGGGCAGAGCAGGGCATGGCCAGGCCCAGGGGACAGGGACAAAGAGATGCAGGTGGGAAAGGTGAGCCACCACCTTGTCCTGCCTTGGGTCTCTGGTCATATCACAGCATTGGGTAGCTAGGGCACAGCCCAGAGGGATCAGGGGCTCCTGTAGCTCAGGGTGTTCCCTCAGCTTGGCCCAACACTTCACAGAAACAAGACAAATCAGGCTGAGGAGTTCCAAATATGGTGAAGTCAGCACCGACTGAAGGGGATTCTGTTAGCAGCAAGACTGAAGACCACTCAGCATTCACCACTGGCAATTACTAGAGAGCTCTCGTTCTGCTTGCCTGGTCTCTCAGTTGGAAAAGAGCATTTTGAAACAGAATCACATAAAGAACCTGCTGAGAATTCTTGAGTTTCTTACACACAAAAGGCAAATAACAAAGTTCTGGCGTAACAGTAAGAAACTTCCATTGTTCAGCTAACGAAACTAAGCTCCCATCACTTACTCCAGAAACTTTTGTAAGGGAAATACACAGAACTGGGTGTGCTGTTTCATGGTTTACATGGCATTTTCCTGACATTAAGCTTCCAGTTAACAACTCATCCTAAAAAAAAAAAATACACTGGAGAGAACGCTGCTTGGTTCTGAGATAGGAATCTGAGTTGTGAGGTGTAGCTAACGGTAAGTTCAAACAACAGCTTTTTGTTCATTATGTTACAAATGCAATTACACAGCTGTCACCAACCTGCCAGTCAAATAAAACCTCTGCAGCAAGCGTACAAATTGCAGAATCTGAACCATCAGTCTGTGACTGGAAGGAAGTTACTGCAAGTGCTGGAGCCTGACACTCCTCAGCTGCACAAAGAACAGCATGGGATTTGATGTGAAGTAACAACTTGCATAAAACTGGCCTCTTGTAAACACTTTGTACAAGAAGTCTGCCCTATGACAGTCATTAGAATGCAATGGCCTTACAAATACTGTATTTTAATTCAGTACTGCATACTCGAAAAGTTGCAAGTACATTCAGAGGAAAACCTAAGTAACCTTGAAACTAAAAACCAATTTGGGATGATGTGGTGAGGAGTCCAGCTGCTGCAAAGAAATGCCTGGACAATTGTGAAGATACTCATCACAATGTGCAGATACTCAGTCATCTGCTGGATTTTGTCTGATTTCCTATTTCAATTTAGGAAAGGGAGGGAACTTGCATCAATTTTCATTTCCTTACTATTACCAAGTGGTCTTGCTTAGGCCAACCATCACAGGAAGCTTTCCTGCAATTACTTCCCTGTCTGAGATAAAGCAAACAGGGAAGAGTCCAAAAATACTTGTGAATTCCACAAGGCATTTGCGGCTCTTCAAACTGTGCCTGAATACCAAAATGTATGCATGAACCCTTCCAACTGATCCACTTCCTTCCATCAGCATATTTGATGGGCAACTACTCATTTAGATAAAATCTATTTCCACTGGAAAGGAAGCCATGTCACTCAAGTGCTGAAGTACTATCAGGGCTACAAAACCACCAGAAGTGTTACTTCAGCTTTGATTTGGCTGTTCCAAATGTTTCTCCTTAGCAATGAAGGTCTCCAATTATGAAACTTTTCTTTTTCCTCACTTATGAGCCAAACAAAACTTGACATCCATATATTCCTAAATTAAAGGGGCTTTAGGATATTTAGCAGCCACCATCTACCCCACAAATGCAGCTCTTCCAAAGGTGAACAGTATTCAAGCTTCTGATTTCAGATGCTACAAACACCACCTGAAATCCTTTAAAATATGAAATAAAAGACAAATGCTATGCATTTTTCATCCATTTACTAAACAAAGTGCAACTGAGCCCTACACATCTGACAGTATGTACAAACTCCTTATGGCTTTACCATAAAAAAAAGCATGTGAGTGGGTCTATACAATCAGAGGGATACGAGCAAGGGTAATGAGTAAAACCACGCTGGACTGTTGGCAATAGAATAGGAGCTATATTACATTCTGTAAACCTTGGCATACCACACTTTACATTATGCAAAGAGTAACTATTTACAAATCCATAGTGGGTAAAGAATTAACCCCCTAATGTAGATGATGATTTTGCAAAGTGCAGGACAAAACCAGTGCTGTTGATCGTGAGTCCTATGCAAGCAGGTTATACTAAAATCATTACTACTGGATGCTTACCTGGACATTTCTACTGAGGGTTTCTAGGATTGCGACATTCAGAATGAAAGAAGAGTATGACACAGCATTAGGATGCATGTTTGAGGACAGCAAATACATAAATTAATAAGGCAGCATGCTCAGAACAAGTTTAAGCAGCACTGATGTTAGATCCCTAGTGGCAACTATCAGTTACCGGTAATGTTAAAAATTCAGAGTGCAACATAGAAGCCTTACTTAACATAAAAAAATGTGCAAATTTTTCTCTTCATAACAAAAGAAAGTAACAGCAAGGAAGATACTCTACTGAAGAACATTAAGTCACAGCAAAGTAGACCATCTTCTTTCCAAAATCATCTACAAGGCACTAAGGGTAGAAAATGACAGGTAACATGAAAGACCAAACGATGTTCCTCAGTCAGGTCGAAATATGGGATATTTTGGTAAGAACTCTATTAATATTACCTGTTGAAGAAGTAAAAAAGACAAAAACAGAACACAGTAACCAAAAAGTTCAAACCTTCAGCACAATTTCCATGCAACATCAGCTAGTACGTGAGACTAAACATATCTGAGATGCTCTGTAAGCAGGGGATGTTGCCCAGAGGAACAAAGCAGAGATTTCAGTCTGTTTGACATACAGGGCTTCTGGATACGTGACTTTTTTAGGGTGACTATCTCTGTTCTTCAAGCCTACAGTCTTCATGGCTATACATGCAAGTGAATGGGGGAGAAGTAGGAACACCAAAATATTTCAAATGCTGCTTTCCTAAATGGACTGTCTTGGTTACAGCTTTATGGGATTCAGAGCTGGCAAAAAAAGGGAAAAATCCAGACAAAAACCACAGAGATGCAACATCTCTGCACAAATAATTTGAATAATAATTTTGTATACCAGGGGAGAATGTGGGTAAACATTAAAAAACCATGGAGTGGTGTGGGAATCACACCAATGCACACAGTTCCAGCTGGTCTCCCTCATCACAAATTACAGCCCAAACCCAAGTGTACTGCAGTGCAAACACACAGTTGTTATGAGGAGAAAACATGTTTAGTGGTGACAAGTTCTAAGTCTTGAGATCTGCCACGGCTGCTCTTGTTAAACGTGGCCATCATGGGTGTACATCAAACCCAATTCAAACTTTTCTGAGATACTATTTCACATAAGGTGACATTCTAGCAAGTTAAGGATTTTCCTTATCAAATCACTTATGCTGAACACCAAGCAAGCAGCAGAAGTAACACTTACGTATTCCATCATGTTGCTGGTTTCACATTTCCTTTTACTCAGCTTCCAGTGCAAACCCAGCTAAGAAAATAAATATTAAAGCATTAATGTATTAGTACAGCTCTGGTTTGATGAGTAATGTAACATGCACTACCAACACCAGTTTGATGAGTAATGTAACATGCACTACCTATACCAACGTGTGAGGATCTGGAACACTTCAGACACAGGTTTAAGATCAGTAGAAAGTATGGAATTATAACAAGACTGTAAAATTCCTACAACATACCAATTATGAAATTGACTGCTCTTCAAGCTGAAGCCCCAAGCACTCTGATTTTTCTTACCTTATGATACAGTCTGTTATTTTCCCATTCCAATAACTTCTGAATTGATCTTCTAGTCTAAAAAAATAAGTAGAAACTGTATTATAGATAGTTCAGAAGCCAGCTTCATCCAGAAGAATCCTCTTATTGCATTGCTGGTTTAAAGTTAGTCAGTTTTATAAGAGTAGAACCAAGCAAAAGAGAAACTATAAATGGAAGTCCAACCACTTCAACTCCCTCAACATCACATCTTCAGGAAGAAAAGAACACCCAGGTTTTTTGTTAACTTAAGACTCAACTTTCCCAGAATTCATTTAACTTTGTAAGAGATCCTTTTAAATAGGTATTCCTGCCTACTATAGCCAAGGCAATAAAACAATCTCCCACATCCTCTTGGCCAAATTCGGTATCCACTACAGTCTACTGACAACACAGTTTACACACAAGTGATTCCCGATTTTGCTCATGTAATTGTCACCTGAATTTTGAACAAATCTCACCACCACAGACCTCCATCTCACAACAAATACTGCCAGTGCCTTCAACTCCTGGATGCTAAAGTGCATGTTCTGCTCTTTCCCACAGCTGTGGGAAAGGAGATGACTTTTGGAGTTTTAGTAATTTTTAAGGTAAAACAAAAAAGACCACTGTGATGATGTACTCTGCTGCACGGTATGCCACAGAATTCCATTCACCTATCTCTTTGGTCAAGCTAATAATAGTATGTGAGCTACAGCATGTCATTTTAAAAAAGACAGACTTAACAGTGGAGAACCCACCACTTTGTAAGTTTTCCCAGTGGCAAAGCTATCCTCAGCATTAGAAAGTACCTGTTGTTTCCTGTGGCGACTGTCTTAATTTCCTATTGCAGCCTTTGGATCTCAGTAGTGCCTTTCATTGCGAGGTAAGTGTACAAAGACTGGCTGGACTGGAGTCCATTTTCTTCACAGCAGCTTTATGGTGCTGTGATTTAGATTTATGACTAAACCACTGTTGATACTCCATCAGTGTTTTAGCTATTGCTGAACATCACTGACCAGAGGGATATTCTATGCCATGTAATGTCATGCTAACAATATGGGCTATTCTTTCAAAAGTAGCCCACTGCCCATAGATAGGTGGCAAGTGATTTGCTTTGGCATCATTTGGGTTTTCTCCTTAACTTACTAAACTGCTTTCATCTCCACACATGAGTTTTTCTTACTTTTGCTTCTCTGATTCTCTCCCCAGTCCTGCCTTGGGGGATGAGGGTGAGTAATGGAGGGGCTGGTGGGTGTTTAGTTGCTTGCTGGGTCCAACTCACCACAACAGAAGATTAAGAACCATCTTATTTCTTGTGACAGTGATCAAATCACTCTATAAACACACACACATACCCACAGAAGTAACATGATCTTCCCTCCTCCTACTTGGTATGTATTATTTGCAGCCTTGAGAATTAACACTACAACATCACATGGGCATTTATTTATATTTTCAGTTGCACAAGAATATTAAATATGGCTTTAAAACTGCAAATATTCCATCTGTATCTCTAAAGCGTCTTCCTCTGCAGTAAGAACGTCTATAATGGCAGCTAAAATGAGCTAAGTCTTGTAACCTTTTAGTGCTACAGGCTTCAGCAAGTAGCAGTTCCACAAGTTATCATATTCTGCCCCTTGTGTATTTAATGTCTATTGTTTTTCTTAACCAAATCTCAGTGCCAGTCTATGCAACTGTTAATTCCTTGAGCATGCTGGAAAGCTTGACAAAATACTTTGTTTTCTCTGAAAAGCAATGCCTAGTCCTCAGATTTGCTTTGTTTTATTAAAGATAAAGCCAGATTACTTTTTAACAGATTTTTACTTCAGATCTTTTCCTACAACTGAATTGACAAGCGTGAGAGTTTCTTTACCCAGCGCACCAACATACTATTTACATTTGCGGATAATAAGATTTTATGGCTACAAGACTTACAAACTATGTAGCTGCAAGGAACAGCATTACACTATACCTGTTGTGTATCTCTTAAACCTTTACTGCTGTGATAAATCAATTCTAGATGTAAACCACAGAGATTATTCAGATCACATTTACTTCATAGTGCTTAAACACTCTCGGAACTATTCCTTTGGACCTGATCACAAGAGTTACCAAAACTTTCTGTTGGGGAAAAAAAGATAAATACAGAAATGAAAAGGGAAGGATTTAAACATGCCAAATAGAAAACAAATTTGTATTTGTTACTGATAGAAACAGCAGGGTAAAATACATCAAATAAAGCATAGCTCTGAAATGTTCTGGTATCTACTACATATGAAAAAGGTGATTTTTAATTTAAAAACCATATTTATTCCAGGCTGTGGCTCTGTGTGGGAAGAGGAAAAGTAACTTGCACTCCAGTCTGGGAGGGTCTGTGCCCCGTTCTGCACTCATTTAATGCAATTCTTACACCTTTAGAGATTGTGGGAAATGAGGTTATCATATACTCTATCTTGTTCTTCACACTGAGGTGGGATTAGCTATTCCTAAAATTATTAATGGGTAACTTGGCATTATTTACTTCATTGACAAACATAGTTTTTCTGTTTTCTAAGGAATGGAAAACAAAGTCATCTTTTGAATGCAAGCGAGACAAAAAAAGGTCTGAAATGGAGATGCTAGTATGAAGTGTTATTTAATGTTATCAGCAACTGCAAAATAAATAGAATAAGAAGAACAAGCACTTACTCTTTTGTTAAGACAGACTACAGGCCACAGGCTACAGCCCAGTGTGCAGCAGCAGCACAGACAGCCACAAAGCAGCCATTTGACATTGATGGGGAGATTCTTCCTTAAACAGGCATTCACACGACTGATGCTGGTCTTAAATTCTTCTGGGGCAACCTGCAACAGAAATGCTGAACCTCAGTGGGAAGCCATTACAGTTGTATTTGCTTTATAATTGCCTCTACAGGGTGAATGAAACATAATGCCAGTATACAATATGACCCCATCCTCTAAAACACTGGTCACCAGTGAGCAGGAAAAGTCACTTTTCTTAAACAACTTCATTTATAGAATCATAGAATCATGGTGCATGCTTTGCAAAAATCTGAATTAAAACATTGCTTAGATGAACAGCCTCATCCTGACTTAGTGCACCACTCATAAATCAACTGGCCTGATAAGAGTGGCCCCAAACAAAACCAGGAGTGGGACACAGCTTTGCAGTAAAACCACATCACATAGAAAAAGGATAATATTGTCCAAATTAATTTCACACCAATGGAAGCTACACTGTGCCTGAACGAGGGTGGACCTCTGTCCATAAGTGAGTTCCTAAAGTGGTCAATACTGACACAAGGCCACAGCTTCACTTGTGTCTGTTTCCTAAAATAGGGAAGCCTAGAAAAACATATACTGTGTTATATTAAAGGCAAAGAAATGCATCTTGGGCAGGGATATGAGTGAAGCCTAGCTGTTAAAAACAGCTTATTTAAATTAAGGAATATTCAGCAGAGCTTACTCAAAATATTTTCTATGTATTGCCACTGCAGGGTCACAGCAGAATCCCGTATTTTCTATCAGAAATAAGCTCTTTTCTCACAGCAGCAAGTTACTTACAAAGGAGTGAGAGCACTCACCTATTTACACACCCTAAATCCCTCATCTCTCCACAGAATCTAAATAACTCTGACAAGTCCAATACGGATTTGTGGTATTGGTTCCATGGCACTCTTAGTTGTAGCACAATCCAGTGTTTGAATGCACAAAAGCAGAATAATCAGATCCCCAACTTCAATATACTTCATCAGATAGACACGACTCTAAGAAATAAAGATTCTTCCCTAACTACCTGCCACATTGAAGAACAGACCCCTAGAATTAGTTTCTGTACAAAGCTGTGCAACTACTACATAATCCCTCCAACCAAGCAAGCCCAATTCTGTGCATTTGATTCTGCAAACAAGGGCAACAATGACCACAAAAACCATTAATTCAATGACAAAGACTCCTTTCACCAAAGGAACAAAACTATGCAACAGGAAATGGAGAGGACCTGATACTGCTACTGCCACCTATTCACAAGCTATATTCATTAGAACACTGCAGGAAAGGGAGTAAATAAATGCAACATCTGTTTCCTGGCCATTCAGCTCACCATACACATAGAGTCAGAGGTCACCTACATTTGTACACAAGCCAGGCCTACAGTTAGCTATGTAACATCAGAATTTCACATTGTGATTATTTTATAGCAGGAGTAAGTACACAGAAAGAATTTCTTTTGCAACTATCCAGGCTTTCCCCCAGTATCAATGAGACTGTCTTGTAAATCTTTTACCATATAAAATGGAGCAAGTGAAAAGATTTTCTTCAGACTGACTGGAATATCAACATTTAAATGGGTTTTACAGTTGACTTCTTAGTTTAAAAAAGCAAGCAAGAAAGAAAATGGCAAAAAGAAACAGAGCTCCCATGTACGGGACCTTTTACAGTGAACGGAGTGAAAACAAAATCACGTTGTGATGTGGAAAGCTAGCCTGTACTTCAGGTATATGAAAGAGTTTTGCAGATCTCTTTGCCAATGCCAGCTCCTGCATTTAGGGTGTAACAAATACCGGATGCATGTGAGCAAGAACCATTTCAGTGTGGGAGAGTAGTTTGTCGTAACATACAAGTGGGTTGGCTGTGCGCAGTACAAGTGTACACTGAGATTACACAGATGACCAAACGGGCAATCTCAGCTCTCCAGGCAGTCTACATGTCAAAGAAATGCCATTTGTACATATCTAAATGTCAGGAACAAGTCTTTCTGAATTTGTACATGTATGATTCTATCTGTTTATTTCAAAGATAAAGTAAGTAGGGTTTTTGGTTTTTTTTTACCTCATTAGTATTTTTGCAGTGAATCCCACTAAGAAAAGGCAATGTTTCCTCTTCTATTAGACACGAAGCTTACTGGACCTTGACAACACCACACCCCAACCCCAAAATACACCTAACAAAGACAATGGGATTGCAGAGTCTAGAGTTTAGCATGAAGAACTCTCATCAGTGATAACATCCAACATGAAAAGAGATCACACAGGGCTAATAAATAAAGACCTGGGATGGTGAGATTCCCTGTTTCTGTGCTACTTTTAAAGGAGTCACTGGTCACATCAGGTTGTTTGATGCTGCTTTACAAGAACAACGCTGAAGTGCTCTCCTCCTTATAGAGCACAGCACTGGAAATGACTACATTAGAAACCAACTTCAGATGCCACCAAGAAACAGAGAAAAACTATTTCAGAACCTTTGGGATGATGCTTGCCTTAATTCAGTAATATGAAATCACTGTCTCTATCTGCTAATGCAAAATTCAAACTGAAATGGTAAGTTTAGGTTAGACACAAGGAAGTTCTTCACTGTGAGGGTGGTGAGGCGCTGGCACAGGTTGCCCAGAGGAGCTGTGAATGCTCCATCCGTGGCAGTGTTTGAAGCCAGGTTGGATAAGTCTTGGGTGACATGGGATAGTGCGTGGTGTCCCTGCCCATGGCAGGTGGTTGGAACTGGATGATCTTAAGGTCCTTTCCAACTCAAACTATTCCACGATTCTAATGCACCAAATACTATCATGTAAAGGAGAATCTCTTAGCTGCAACATTAAGATGAAATTTCTCAAGATGGTTTTGGCTAACTCAAGCTATTGGATGTGTTTCTGCCTTTAGGAAATGTAATCACAACAAATACTTCAATAACACCTCTTCATTCGAAACTAAAGGAAGTAGTGATCAAGTTAAGCCCCATTCTGTGATGAACAGAAGCAAAACAGTTTCGTGGCTCTCAGTTTATAGCTCAGTAACAATTAGGTACTGTTACAAGTGACAAACTATCTGTAAAAAAAAAAAACAAACCTGTTCTAATTTAATAATAAAATGGGATCCAACTGAAACAGTCACAAAAGAATTCCAGTGGTTTTCTGGCATGATTCTAAACCTTGCCATTCTTGTGGGTACAGATACTGAAAAGGTAATGAAGTGACTAATGTATTTCAAACAGAGAATTAACAGCACCTCATACACAAAGAAAGCTCCCTCAAAGTCTAGTTTTGAGTCATTTTGGAAAGTCTCTTGGAGAGTTTCTGTCTGGGTCTTGAAAAGAATGAGATAAGTACATAGCTCCTGGCTGTGCAGTACACCTTGTAAAGAGACATTAGCTCCTTTCAGGTCTTTAAGGGAAAGGGGGAAAAAGAAGCCAACCCAAAAACATAAAAGGAAAGGAGGGGGTGTCATAATATTTTACAACAGGATGCAAGAGAATCTACAAACACAGGAAGAGAGCAAGCAAAGCCCAGCAGGCCTGAGCCCTCTCCTGCAATCATGGTGATCACAAACCCTATCAATCACACGGTGCAATGGGATCACAATACCAAGAGCACATTTTATGGCCAACATTTCCCTGCACTGCACAGTAATCGCTGTGTGGGACCCAGAGTGTTTGAAGAGCAGGGCAGGAAACTCCACTTTCTTCCTTAAGGTTCACCACCTTCAGCATTTTCTTGTCACCTGGAGCAGTGTGTGCTATTGTGTCATGTATCATGAAGAGTATTTGTTGAAAGCATTTAAATGCTTGCTCTAGAAGAATTAATGATCCTATAAAACTGTAACACACACAATTTAAATTTAGGCCTAAGTTCAATCACATTATTAAAAGTTCAATATTGCCTCTGCATTAAGTGCAAGCACATCTTTTCTTTCATTATTCAGTTGGAAAGAATGCTCTATTTGAAAGCCAAGCTCAGCATTTATCAACCAGATGAAGCTTGTGCTCATCCTGCAAGATAAACATTAAGTCAATCCAGCTGAATTAGCAAGGCCTAACATCTGACCTACCTGATATTGCCCTTTGTTTTATTGTCTATTTTTATCCTCTAATAAACAAATTCACCTCTCCCCCAAAAAAGCAACAAACATGTCTCAATTAAACATGTAAGATGTAATTATGTGCATCTTGGCTTGAGGCTGATTTACAGTAACTATCCAGGCTCTGTAAAATCTGTGAGAGGAGGAGGAAGGGGAAGGAGATGGGAGAAGACGGAAAGATTTCAAAGAAGAAACCCAGCAGGTTTAATGTCATCATTATGTAGGTGGGCAAAATGAGGGTCAGGAAGTTTAAGTAAATTCCTATACTGCGTGGCTGTTTTACGGCCGAAACCACAACAGTTCCATAGCGGCATAAATCTGAAAGCTGGTGCTTTTGGGATAAAAGTGTAGCCACATAGTTTTATATATTTAGGATTTTTATTGCGCATTGGGTAGTTTTCCATCCGGTGTTTAAAACCTCCAATCTTCATCTGTATTTATTAAAAAGTATAGCATAGAAACAATAACAACCCCACCTAATGGCTTCATCTTTTACACTCCATTAGCAGGTGGGTTATATTATTAATGTCTATTCACAGCAGACAACAAAGCCATTAAGCTTCATGTTACCCAGCCACTGAATAAAGTATGGCATTGATTTATACTAGCTGAATACTTACTTGAGCTCATAGTAAACATTTTCATCATAAGTTGTTAATAGAAACAGCCACTATGCTATTCAAAAGCTAAAATTTGCATTTTCAGAACAATAGATGTTAAAGTGGTGTTTCAACTGACTACAGTGCTTGGTATTGAGGCTATTCGAAGAAAACCTCCTAACTAGGAAAACTGACTGAGTTTTCATTTCCAGTAGGGTGGAGGTGATTCACTGCCACAACCAGAGGAGGCAGCAGATTATTTCTTGCAATTCAGGAAAGTATTAAAACCCAGAAAATCCGCAGCTGTGGTTTTTAATGTATTTCATGGCAGCATGTAGGAGGCAGCAAGAAAAATGTGTTTACTGCCTCATTTGATTGGCATTTTCCCCTGACAAAAGGGAACTAATTTATTTCCAAGGTCTCCTTCGAAAGCTCCTCAAATCCAGTATGTGGAAAAGATAAGGGGATATCAAGAGTCTCAACAGAAGCAGAATACCTATACATGGAAAATCCCTGATTGTGTGATCCATGATGCCACTGATTACATCTACAGAACAAGAAGGGTAAATGCCAAGAACTTCCCCTTTCCTCTCTCTGCCAAATGAAGTCCAAGCAGTCAGCTGAGCTATAAATTAAATGTTTGTTCACTGTCTATTTAACCAGAAGAGGACAATCTAGTGGAAAATGTGACAGGCATTGACGTTCCTATTAAAAAGTGTAGGTTTGGGGGGGTTGGATTTGGTTTGGGTTTTTAATACACATCAACATGTTTTAGAGAGACAGAAAGAGATGAAATGATATAATCAGATTAAGTTTTAACATTTCTTGCCAGGCTTATTTATAATGAACTACAACTTGACTAAACTCATAAAAATTGCTATTTCCAAAATGTCTTCTGTGGCATTTCAATGATCAGAAAGAGCTTTGCAGGAAAGAATGAAACTCCAATATGCACGGTATGAAAATGCAAATAGTGTTATCACCAGTCCTCACATTAGATGCTATGGAATCAGTAAGATTTTTCCTTTTGAGCTCAGTGAGATTCTGAAGCAAGGCCAGAGTTCTCTTACCAACCAAAACCTCCAAACAGCATCTGCTTTTCAAGTGTCCTGATATCAAAAAAGCTGGACAAATTGAACACAAGGATTTTATTCATGATGTGCTGGGGTGAAAGGAAGGCAAAGAACCCCAGATGGGTTTGGAAGAACCAGGAGATACCATCCAGCTGTATTTTAGTCTATTGTTACCATGACTCAACAGCTCCTGCAAGAGGCAGAGGAGGCAGTAGCTCTATGGTGTGACACAGAGAAATCAAAGAGCCAACTTGTCCCTCACAAATTCTGGAAAAGATATACAAGATAAAAAACAGCAAAAGAAAAGCACTGGAGTGAAAGAGCAGAAAGAAAAATCCTAGAGAAAAAGAATTCAAAATTTAAGTCTAAAAAAACCCAAACACAATTATGAAAATAATGTAAATACCATGATCAAGAACTTGGTTAAAAGATTTCATTAATAGCTACAAATTAATGCTTATTAAACTTGCATTTATGACAGGAGTCCAGGGAGAGCAAGAGACTTGTCACCACTCCTTTTCAGATCTAAATTACTGTATTTCTGAAAAGGTACCAAATCCCCTACACTGTAGATTTAACACTATGTTTTGTTCCTTAAAGCTTCAGATAAGGATTCTCTTCCAGAGATCTGTCTAAATACAAACTCATGACAAACATGTTCAGAAGCTAGTCTGGTATTTGGAATAATTTAATTCACAGAGGAAGCAGCACAAACTGCAGATATTCATAAAGCAAGGTGAGATGAGCCTTGCTTGCATGTTGATTGCCTGCACAAAACCAGCATGATGTCCTGTTGAGCTCTGCTGTGTTTAGAATAACAATGACAGCAATCCCTGCAAATCATTTTCCTTGTTTCAAAGCACACTATGGGCACTGGGCATCAACCAGCGGTGGTTTCACACAGGGCAGTTCGTTCAGTCTTCAGAGCTGTGCTGGCCTGTGCTGCACTACAGAGTCAGGAGCATGTATCTGCAACACACAAACCACTGAATGTACTGGATCTTCCCATTGAAAAGAACAGTTTAATCTCACACTTACCTTCCCTGTCAGAACAGAAGGAAATTCTGTATCAAACTTGTTGCTCAAGCCAAACCTTGAAAACAAAAGAGACAAACAAAATATATTCCACCTAACTTACATTGTTTCCCTTCATTTAAAAAAGTCATAGATTTTTACTTTTAAAAAAATCTATTCATTTCTTTTGCCCTTAAATTTACATTACTTCAGGAGCTTTCAGGCTAAGTTTGTATAAGGTCTTGTGTACCATACGTAAGGTCATTTACAAGACAGAGAAATGCAGCTCATTGCCTTACTTCAATACCTTCAGGTCGCTGAAAGTGAAAAAAGTCTTTTACAATGGGATAGCAGTAAGTTCCAATCTTTGGGAAAACCCCCTCCATCTATTAAATTCCAGTTTTACAGGGTTCAATAATCCTTTTCCTGCTATTTTTCGTACTCATGCAATTTATTCACATGCAGCAGACAAGCCAGTTATAAGGAACCCATTTGTCACCAACTTGGAGATTTATAACCACATAGTTGTAAAAAATCACCTTGGGCTGAGTTAAACCATCTCATGCAAAACATGTAAGAGCCTACACAGAGAACAGTCTTAAAACAACTATGAGCCTGAAGAAAATTAAGTCTTGGGTAACACCATGACTATTTTCCATTGAAGTGTTCATAGTTACGAGCAAGAGCTTCATTACAAACAGTGCAACCTGCAGGGAGCTACACTTGCTTGTAAACCTGTGCCACCACTAGCTCCCAAACTACTGAATCAACAGCAGTTTCCAAAGCTAGTGTGGTGGATCAGCAGGAAATCAACAGTGCAGGTGACTGGGCTTCATTTTCTTCAAAGAATGTAAGTAGGCAGGAAGTTAACCCAGAAAGTTAACTGCTACTAAACCTGCCAGCTGCTGCAGGACACAAACTCTGATCTTCCATCCCCTCTGCCAACTGCAATCTTTAACCTTTGCAATTCGGCTGTTTCATACAACAGCAGCAACTGGCCTCTCAGCTACAACTTTTACCTCTGAACAGAGCTTAAAGTCTGTAGAGTTAAATATATTGTACATCAAGTTTACTGCCAGCTCTGCTGACCCCCCCTCCTGACTATATCTGTTTAAAATAAGTCCCAAAAGGATCCCAGGAAAAGGGAAGCACAAATACAGGTGGATTTAAAATATTCATTGTAGAAGCAAACCTCCTGGAGACAGAGTATTTGCTTTGAGCAAACTGACGCCTACATACTCCTGCCTGCTTATCTGCACATAAACTGGTGTTGCTGACATGCCATCAGTCCCCTACCACTATACACTACATACAAACAGCGTAGTGAGTCAGATATCCACACTTGGCAATGAACTTCTTTGGAAGTACACAAAAATGTAAAATAAACCTCAGAAAGGAGCATAATAACTTGTGCTGTCTTCTGAAATCTAGTGAGCAAACTGGAATGTTGGTCATCAATACTGGAGAAGTGCAGTCAAGTTCTTCAATGGCTCATTAAAGCAGAGCCTTGACTCTCATGAAAAGCAGCATATTGGAGCACCAGTCGTGTAAAACATTAAAAACATATCCCAAGAGTAGATCTTAACTGAAGTGTTTCTCAATCTTTATCTTTTAAGTTACTCTAAGCACTGCATCCAACTGCCGCCTATTTGCATTTATTTCATTCAACACACTTTCATGGAGAAGTTTCTAGACGTGAATGAGTGACCTGAACATCAGCACAGGGTGGGCTGCTGTGTGTTCCAGTGCATGCAAAGCCAGCACGTTAAATTGGTGTGCTACAAAAAAACAACAGTAAAACCAGCGAGGTTTTAGGCAAACACCAAGGCTACCTAAAAAAGCACACTTTGCAGAGGTTACATTCTCTGCAAAGGCAACCTGGCAAATCAGCCTCCACTTTTTGGGGCTTTTTATGCTGAAATCTTCCAAGTTTTGTTTTACTATATATTTCTTTTTAAGAAAGATGCAAGAGCAATGAGGTAGCCTTCTCAGCCTGTCAAAAATCCAGAGAAGACTGATGATAAGAAGCATATACACAAGCTTGTTCTGAGGAATATGGACTTTCTGTCTAACAGCAATGATCACAAAGTTGTAGCAATTAGACAACATAATAAATGAACTACTAGAACATTCAGGTAATACTGCAGAATTACTTGCTCTACTCATATAACAGACTAATCCCACTTAAGTCATTCCAAAGGTCCACCTAGCCCAGAACAGACCCTTAGAGTGTCCATTAGAAGATGCCCAGGAAACAGCAAAAGGAAAAAAGAGAAATAGAAAGGCAAATCTGTACAGGCATTTCCCCAGAACACTCTTCTGACCATCAGTAATTCGTAGTTCAAAAACTTCCAAAGCCACAGGTTGTGTCTTTTATCTCACTGGTCACATACACTCCTTGAAATTCTCATTGCATCACTAATTCCTATAAAGAAGAACTGAAATCACTGCTTTCTCATTTAGATCTATTAAGAATACAAGACCATATTTTATCACAAATTTGAAGGCTGATAATGTCATGAAACATATTTAAAACCCAAAACTTTTAGCAATTGTCAAGACACCCCAGTTGGTTATACCACATCCAGGGGACCTCAGTTACAGAAATGCCTCTTTTACATTGCCCTGCAAATGGCCAAAAGAATATAAAAGGTTTTGACAATAGCAAAACCAGGCCTGTGCTATATATTACATTATAATACCACATGCAGTCAACATCACTGATGGCTTTAGCACAATTTTATTACAGTGACTCTAGAAGTTTTACAAACTCTCCTTGTGATTACCACCCAGTTCAGAAGCATTTAATTTCTCTTCGGGCACAGGGGGCAATTCAAGAACCGAATAAAAAGTTTTATTTATTTATGTTTAGTAACGTTAATGCAGAACGGTCTCTAGTTCTCCAGCTTTGCAAAACTTTGTACAAATGCTGAAGTATTAGAGTATTTAATGCAAAAAGGTAAAAGTCCTAAAATCCTGATTAGGAGATATGTACCTTTATGATACTTCGTTTGCAGTTTTCTTGCTGGATGACAAATATCTCCAAAAGCCAGGCACTGGTTCCAGTAGGCAACATGACTAGGATGACCTCAGTTTCTAGTTCTCCTGTCTCTCCTTGCCTGTTTTAATGTATGGCATCAGCAAGCCCCATCATCTCATTTTCCCCCATTAGTGAAGTGGGGAGAATGCAGATTCTCATAGGAGTTGTAACAATCAACAATCCATCTTCAAATTAAAGACTGAAATGAACACCCTGAACCACTGCAGACCCCACCTGCAACAGGTATCACACTGTAAACTGAAGTTTTATAAAGCCAAGGAAATAAGGTTTCCTCTCCCCAGAACTGAAAAGGGAAGACTTTATAAAAGACCTTCTTCTATCTAGAACATACAGGTGCTTTACCTTTTCGATTTAAGTAGCACTTCATTCTCATTTATCCCACTACTGTATCTATAGATAATAATCACTCTTACTAGTCTACACAAGCTAAACCTGTTCAGTCCCCTCTCATACAATAGGCTCTCCAACCTCTCCTCAGCACAGCTCCTTTCCTGCACCTCATCCAGGTTATGTTTAACAGATGAGCTCAGGTCCTACAGAATTCCTTATGAGTATCATCTAAGCTTTGTCCAACATTAGAGAATAAAGAAATCACTCATCAAGAGCCCTGAGCTGCAATCTCCTTGCACACTTCTGTTCCCAGTCTAGGACCTTTTCCTATGAAGCGTCAGTAGAACAACTGATGAGCATCCTTACACATGGATGACACTCTGGAAGACTAAGGGTTTGGTAACCAGTGGAAGGCTGAGGTAATTTGCTATTTTAAATACATGGAATTTTAAATATGGGGAAGATGGAGTGATATCAAACAATAATCAAATACCACCTTATCACAACTGAGAGCACCTGGCTCTCCCCCCACCTTCCCTCATTGTTGACAATCCTTTCATAGCACCTGGATTGTGGATCCCTGGGGCACTCCTACAGAAAATACAGTAACAAAAATTCACTTGTATCCAAAACAAGGAGTTTGCAGACTTAAGCAGGAATCACAACCTCCATCCTAAAGGCAAAAGTATGCTTACTGGCTATTTCATTGCCTCATTATTTATCCATCCACACGGACTTAATGATATGGAAAAAAATCATCAGCTAAATAAAAACTTATAACCAAGTTAGAGTCTGTTTACTGCTCTGGTTTTGAATGAAAGTTGTTGCCATTGCTTTGGTGGGCTTATGACTCAATCTTCACTGTTTATGTTGAGATATTTGGATACACCAAACAGTCATACTGACTATGCAAGAAAGAGCAAGCAGTGAGTTTATACCTCCTTAAACCAGAATCTCAGAAGCAAATAAAAGGTATTTACTAGGTCCTAACAATTTCTCTCTGCTAAAATTCAAAAGCTTTCAGAAAATAATAATGACTGTCAGCTAACTTTTCCACAGTGAGGATTTTCCGCAGTGTTGAACAAGATGAGCATAGATTTTACTAACTGGTCTCACATCCTCTGTGAGTAAAATAAAATGAGTACACTTTGCATGATCACTCTCACCATGCACAGGGTTAGCTAAATAGTCAGTGGACAAAGCAAGATTCTGCTAAAACCCCTAGGAAGATTCTTGGAACTTATGATTAGTGCTGTTGGATACTGCAGAACTCTGTTAGGGTCAGGAGCTCACTGACAAAGTCATAAGACTAAAAACTCATGAAAGAAGCCAAGACGCAGTTTGAACCTATTAACTTGAGTGTTTTACAAAAGGACCGTACATGACAAGCTGGACCAGAAGAAAACCCTGGAATTAGAAAATTATCCCTTCTCTACACACCAGAAGTATCCAAGAAAGCCACTGTCAGATGAGGAACAGAAGTCATCTCAAGCAAAAGTCCAAGGAAAACAATGGCTTTGTAAAAATTACTTTTTCTTCTTCCTTATTTATTTCCTTCTTTTTTCTTAATAGCGTCTGACTCTTTAGGACAGAATTTTTTATCAGACAGGTTCAGAGAACAAACAAGCTTTACTCAATGACGTATTTTATTTCAGTAACTAGAGCAGGCTCCTTCTGAAGCCAACTGACTTCAAAAGCAGCAGCATCTGTGTGATCAAGAAGTGACAGAACTTCAGAGCTGATACAAACCAGGAACTCTTTAGGAAGCAATATATTTCTCATTTAATAGTGAGGTTAGGATTACATACTATGGTGTCCAGGGTTTATTTGCACTTTACTTCTAACATCCATTATCTGTTTTCATTAATATAAAGAGATTTACAAATACATCATGAAGCTGCTTTCTACCATTGAGGCAGGTATACTTGTTACAGGAGGAAGGCAGGGAAGAGTGGAAGAAAGGGAAAGCAAGGTGGATGGGAGTTCAGTTCAGGTAGTTACAAGGGCATGTATGCCAGCTCCTGGTTTCTTCACCACTTACAAGTATTGTTTTTCTTTTGATGCAGACATCACTAATTGACAGAATTCTTAAAGATGTTTCTTCCCATCCCCAGAAGATGCTGGAGCCAAGAAGGATCTTTGAGGAACATCACTAATACACAAAACACATCACAGCAGACAAAGCAAATGAGTACGCAACATTTTCTCCACTTTAGTACTTCAAACCGGTTAAGAAGGGTATGTGGTGTCCTGATCATTCTACTCGTGTTACACCCATCATTTAGTCAGGCTACATGTTATTTGGGGTCAGGGCAGAAGGAAATTCCATCAACACAAGCAAATACACTGCGGAGAAGCAGAGCAACTACCCACTGACACAAACTTGGCTCAGGCTTACATGATGGACACAGTGTCAAATACATTAGTTCACTAGGATGAGAGCCTTCCCCACCCAGAGCTTTTGCTGCAGACAGATCACACTGCACCTATTTACAGAGAGAAATATGATTTATGCAATCCAAAGACCCAAAGCAACACAAGCTTGATGGACCCCTGCAACACAAAAACTTCAGTACCTCCCTCCCTGCTTGAAAATGAACGCTAACAACCAACAACTTATTATGGAGGTGCTTTGATATATTAACTCTTCTACTTGCAAAGGGCAGGAATACTAAGAAAAATCCCCATATGCAAACATTACATATAAGGTCATACAGATTATTCATCTTCTGTCCCAACTGTTTAACCAAGCAGCAAACATTCTCCCTCATGTTGTGTTCTGATGACAAGCACACTTCACCTAAACCAAACTCACAATCAAGTTCGGAGCAGGTCAACTACCCACGGCCATGTGCATCTGCTGCAGCGCAGTGCAGAGGCTCCGTGGCTCCGCTCAAGCAGAGGAGGATCGTAGGGAAATTTCCTCACAGGCTGCTCATCCTCACATGCTGCTTATCCTCATAGGCTGCTCATCCTCACGTCATGTGGCAGCTAGTTTTACCTAACGGGTTACTTGGAAAAAGAAGCACATCCAGCACTGCCAGGGCTCATTAGCCACTGCTCTTGCACTCACCAACTAACCAAACTTCGGCTGTTCATTCCTGACTTCGGGTTGCCTCGAGCTACTATGGAAAACATTTAGTTTCCCATTTTAACACGCTGAAAGCAAACTCCCCTCACACAGCAGGAGACGGGAGCGGGCAGGGAGCAGGGCTGTAGGTCACGGCAACGCGGACAGCTCCCGGCCACGGGGGAAGGGAGGCTCGGGGCAAATAGGGATGGGGCACAGACCTCCTCATGTCCTCCTCCCCCGCTCCCGGCACCGCCCGCGGGCAGCCGGGCCCCGGCAGCTCGGGGCTCCCCCACCACAGCACACCGGCCTGTCACGCTGCCCCGTGCCCGCCGCCAGCCCCCGCTCCTTACACGGTGATGTGCCCGGCGCCCCGTACCGCTACGGGATCCGGCGCATCGCGGGGCCGCGGCAGCTCCTGGCTCCGCACCACCGGCTCGGACTCCTCCTGCTCCTCATCATCATCTTCCTCCTCCTCCTCCTCCTCCAGCTCATAGATAGTGTCAAAGTCCGCCATGTTGGGCAGTAGTACGCTCATCTCAAGCCCTCCCCCCGCGCGGGCTGTGCCGCGCGCCTGCGCACCGCGCGCAGGGGGCGGAGCCACATGCGCCGGCCGCGGCAGCGGGAGCCTAGAAGCGCAAGCGCAGTGCGAGGCGGGGTGTGAGCTGAGGGGGAGTGCGTTCCTCGGGGTGGCGCGAGGGCCGCTCCCCTCCGTTCGGAGTCGGGGTCGAGCCCCAGCCCCGGAGCCGCCCTCCGGGCAGGCGGTGTCCCCTGCGCCGGGTCCCGCTGATAGGAGGCCGCCGTTGCGCCTCAGGTGCGCGCGCTCTTCCCGCCTTGTCGCCGGGGGCAGGGAGGTCACGAGGGGGCTGCTGAAAGGAGGGGATGGTGGCTGCCCCTCGGTTATGTGAGGTGCTTATCGTGGCGTAAGCCCCTTCACAGGTGTATTAACGAGGCGGTTTTAATAAAAACGGCTGGTAGATGCTTTTCCCCTCTGCCCTTATTGCCTTTCACTGCCTGCTTGTGTAGATTCTACTGCCGGGGTGGCTGAGGTGAAGGTGCGCCAAAAGAGGATGGTTTTCATGGTGAGGCACGTTGAGTTTCCCCTAATTTTGGAGGTGGTTTGTTGGTTTGGGAATTGGGTTCTGTGCAGGGTAATGGAGTGGTGAGAGGGAAGAAAAATCTACGTAGGAGTACCAAATTAGGGAAGGAAAGTGTCTTGGAATACTTGAGATCGGAGGAATGTCCTTAGCATGCAGGTGTGAATTATTACTGAGGTAAGATTAGTCAGATTAGCACTTCATTAGTCACCTGCTGCAAATGCAAAGTAAGCCGTGAAAGCCTTGGTGTTTGTAGTTGCAATATAGGAATCAGAAATGAGATTCAAAGAGAGTTTGTGGGTTCTTTGGGTTTAAGGGTTTTAAATGTAGGTACAATAAAGTAATGGGTTTGGTTTGTGGCCAAATCTCACAGCTACCACAAGGAAGGAAGCTCATCTCATCCTAGAAGAAGAAGAATGGGTCTCCATCCCTTTCTGCTGGTTTTAGGAAAAGGCTTCCTTCATAAGACATCTTTGCTGTTTTTCAGAACTATTTAGACAGTAGCAAGGTACAGATTACTTGTGGAAAAATCCTGATGCTTCTGAAAGCAGAATTGCATTGTTTACAGTTTTATCAGTGCCACATACTTCAGCACATTATCCATCTTGTATGGAGTTGCAGGGAAATTGCACTCTAATGACTTGCTGGGTGGGCCAGGGAGGGAGCGGGAGTTAAACCTATTTCAGTTTTTGCATATTGCTCTGTTTGCACTTAGATACATAAGGGAGAAAGGTAAACTGTGGGAATGGACAGTTGCACGTGGCTGATGAGCATTCTGCAGCCTGCTCCGGTGAATAGTGAGCGAAAGAGGCAGCTTGTGATGTAGTTTGGGATTCCACGCAGTCATGGTGTGATGACTGGTGTGATACAGCTCTCACTGGGATAAGCAGTTCTGCACCAAGGTGGGATGTGGATCAAGCCCTTTAAGAAGATTTGTGCTAGATTTTTTTACAGTGCTTAGGACCCCATCTTGGAGTCTAAAGCGAAGCCTGGTTCCTGTGCCTTGCATGGGTTCAGTTTTCTTCAAATGCATAGCTGCTGAGAATTCTAGAAGGATAAAACAAAATGAGAGACAAGCAATATGTGTACTGTGAAGTGAAATAATAACCTAGCTACTTGTCTGCAGGGATTTATGGATTTAATATTGATACGTAAATGATGAGAGGCAGGTGGTAGAGGAAGGTGTGGTGAGCAATGAGAGATCCAGCATTGGTCATGCATGTTTAATTGCAAAGCCTACATTGTAATGCATCTGGTGCTCTAATTTAATAAATAACCTAATGTTACAGGCACTTAACTGGCTGTTGTGGCAGAACTGAGCAGTTGGTGGAGTTAAGCTGGGAACTCTCAGTACTGAAACACGTAGCAAAATAACTTTCTGAATTGAAGCATAAAAAGAGGGAGTGTGGTTTTGGCATAATCTACTGTGTGACCTCTTTATAATGAGTGTCTGAGGTATTAGCAAACCCAGAAAGGAAGTCTCTGTAATTGAAGAGGTGCTTTGCTATCCTACCTTCATATTTAACAGCTTATGCTTTTTAATTAACAGGTTGAAATCAAAAGTTCAGCTGAAGTTTGAGTAGACTTTTTTTTTCTATTTTTTTGGGAGTATTTTCACAGGAATGATGAGTGGGTAAAAATAGGCCGTTTTAGAAAAATAGCTTTTGTAGCTCATATCTGTATTTGAAGAATGCTGCTTAGTGTTGAGTTTGATGTAAATACTATAAGAATTTTTTTCAATATGATATATCAAACTTTATGGCTTCACAGGAAGAAATACTTATATGCCGCAGTTTTAATACTTCTTTTAGATAAAATTGTTATGTCATAAAACCAGAATGATTTGTGGAGAGATGATGGTCTCTGGCAATGTTTATTCACCCAAATCACTTCCTTTATTGAATAAAAAATGCTCTTACAGAGAGCATGAAACATTAAGAGTTCCGGAAAGATAGAAGTTAAAACAAAGCACAGTATTAAATACAACCATGTTGCAAGAACATGGAAAAGTTGCTGTAATGTAGGCCTGAGAGAGGTACCAAAGCTTCTTTCAATATATTTTTTCCTTCTTTGTTCCACATCAGTCACCACCAGTCTGTCATTATTCAGAAGGAAGAATATGCAGCAAGAGATGTCATGTTGGCTGTCATAATTCACTATTCAGACATTTAATGTTTCAGTGAAGATGTGTAATAGGAATATACTCTTGAAGTCTGGACAATGTCATTTCAAGGCTGGTGGACAAACTTGTGTTTCTTGATCAATACTGCCTCAAGAAGTTTTTCCTGGTTAGCTTTTTTCTTTAGTTCCTAATGGGAAAAGTTCTGGGAAGATTGAGATAAACTTATAGAACAAATCAACTGTTTGGATGTAGTGGTTAATAATGAGGTGTTGCTTGGTACATATTATTCCCACTGATGTAAAATCATTGTGCAATGTAAAAAGAGCAGTTTGCCTATGAACTGTTCCTACCTGTCTGACTCATGAGCAGCTTTGGAGAACTTACCTCAGTTGGAATCAGGATTAACTTGAAACAGAAGCAAGTTGAGCTGTGGAGATGTCAGAACATCTGTGTTTATGCTTAGAAGTCTTTTGGTGAACAAGCACTTTCAGTGCTGCTTTCAAACCTGTTAAGCTTTCTTTTCTCGGCTGCCCTGCATGTGTGAGGCTGCTGGAGACTTAAATTACCTTCCAAGTTGATTTTTGCACTTTCTTCTCTTCCAAGAGAAGCAGATGCAGTAAGTGGTCCTTCCTGAGCACTGAACTCATCACATCTGGAGAATTTTCTATGGCACTAGGCAGGAACTCTGTAGCAGAATGCATACAGAACTGCATGAAGGCAAAGCTTGAAAATGGTCTGCAAGTGTGTTAAATAATTCGATATAAAATGTGCTGGGTAGCTGTGCTGCAGCCATCCCTCTGGTATGAAGGGCTGGACAGGGCTTTTACACATAACTGAGCATAAAGGTATGTTTTATGGTTTTGGGTGTAGGTAATGAACCAAATGTCAAGGTGACGGATTATTTGATAAGTACCTGAGGCTTTTTTTACATCAGTCCCACAGTGTTGGCATTACCTACTGATTTCCTCTTTGGGAAATAAAAGCATAACTTTTGCCTGGGAGCTGTAACCAATTTATAGGTGGTCCTGCTTAATATTGTGGAATTTATTATGAGAAAAAGACCCTGGTAATTTCTGTGGGGAGTAGAATTCTTTTTCCCTTTCTGTGTGCATCCAGCATCTCATTGCAGTCTTTTGTATAGAAATAGAAATGTGTAGCTTATTAGGCAAGGCTGGGTTCATTTGTTAAAGTAAGGAAAGTTGCTAGTGGTGTCAGAAGTTTAATGAAACTATTTTTGTGATACAAATATTTTGCAATGGCTGGAAGGTTTTTGGCTGTTCGCAGGGGTCTGCAGCTCTCTGCTGCTCGTACTGACAGTGCCTAATGTGGAGGCAGATTGATTCTCAAAATCAGTCTTAGTTCAGGAGGTTGTCAGGTTTCTGATCCAGGTTTTTATTTGACCCTTATTACTGCTACAAGCAGCCAGTTGGGTTTGTTATGCTCTCTCCTCTGTATATCATGATTTTTAAAAAGGTCTTATAATAAGGGTCTTTCCCATTTCTACTCTAAATTATTTTGTCATTTCTGTAACACACAAATCTATAATTTTCTTTATTTTCTTCCACAGATTAATATTTAGAAGTTAGCACAGTGATTTGGCTTTATTAACTGCTGCATTAAGGGTCACCATGAACAGTTTGTGGTAAAATTTTCCTTCTTGAGTATTTATGGATATTTGGCCTGAGAAAGGCAATTGTTCCCAAAGCTTGGCATTTCTGCAGGGTTCTCGTGAGAATAAAGATGATTCAGATAAATGTCAGGAGGGATTTGTTGGCTGCTGGCTTTAGGCAGTTGTGTGATACAGTTTTCTTTTGGTATCAGCATGGTGTTGAAGTGGCTCATTACTTTGCAAACTTGAAATACCAATCAAACACCAGATTTTAAACAGTGAGATGGTTTTCTATTTACATAAAGTGGAAAAGGCAGGAAACAGAGAGCCTGGGGAAGATACCCACTGGGTGAGAAGGATTTGACTCATTATTATTTTAATATGTTCTAAAGGAGAGTGTAGCTAAAGTGCTGGAGAAGTCTTCAAAGGAAGAAAGATAAATACTGGGAAATGTTATTTATAGCCTTTAGTGTTTCTTCTCACCCACCTAAATACAAAAATTAAATACAAGGGCTGGATCACATCTTCTGAAGCTCTTCTTTTACATAAGCAATGTAGCAGAGTCAAACACAGCTGCCCAGAAAATAATAGGCATGGAGGGACTTGGTAATAGCTGTGTTGCCTCCACCCAGCGCATATCCTGTTCCTTGGGCTCCCATGCTGATCTTGGGAGAACACGAATGTAGGATGGGCTCTGTCAAGCTGTTGTGTAGTCTTTAAAGGGCATTGAAATGTGCCAGTGTGTTATTCTGAACTGTGTTTTGATTTGGGATGGCATTTTCTGGCAAAAATATAGTGGTGTAGGCTACAATTGGATAGAGTGTCCAAACCTGTCAGAGACACAGTAAGGATTTTCTCCTTTCAGCTGTTTGCCTTTTCCCCTTCTTTATGGCTTACCATCCTCCTCATGTGGTGTTATGACTGCATGTTTAATTGCTCTGTAATCAAGTTTAATAAAAATTATCCTGGTTAGTCTAAAAGACTTTAATAAATGGGATTATTAAATTGGATTATTTTGAGAAACAGTTATGCCACTGCCCTTAGATTTAAAGGGACATTGTGATCTGGATGGGGGTCGTTACGCATAGTACGAAATAGGGGGAATACCTTTTTATTTGACTTAGCAGTAGCCAGAGAAAATAATCTGATACATCTTTTAGGCTTAGAGATCATTATTTAGTGCATGAAAGAGACTGTCTCCTCCAAATATTTATTAATACATACTTTGAATACATTTAAGATAGACCTGATTAACAAAATTAAGGGTGAAGATGATGAAAAAGAGAAACACTTTTATTGGCAACGCAGATTTTAAACATAAGAGGTATCCCATCTGACACCTAAAATAGTCTCATTTAAAATGTTTCTTTTATGAATTGCGGTGGTTTCAAAGTACAGTCAGTGGCTTCAGTGGCTCAGAACAGTGTGGTGTTCCCTACCTGCCTGGCAGGAGAAAAGGACAGACTGGAGCTTGCTTAGACGCTGCAGGGTGGTAATACTGAGTGTGTTGAGTGAAAACCTGGTAAATAATCATACAAGCTTTTTATTTCAATTTTGGCATAAATAAGAAGAGAAATTTTAAGTTAAGCCTTGCATTTATAGTGTACAAATCTAATGAATAAGGTGTTGTATGTTACAGCTCTTCGCTTGCCATTCTTCCGTGTTGATTTGTTTTATTTAATTAAATGCAAAATATTGGTACAGCAACACTGTTGTTGAAAATGTTTCTGTTGTTTTCAAAAGTAGCATTTTCTCAGTACATGTAAGTGTGAGTATTAATCAACATCTACAGTTTAATTATATAACATGTAACAAACCACATACACCCATCATCTTATGTCTTACGCAATAGTACTCTTAATTTATAAACAGTTCACTTAGTTTTCTGTGTATATATGATCAGACGAGAACTACGTTTACTTGAATCTTCAATTGTATCATCTTTGGGTCAGTGTCTGAAGCAAATTCCTTCCTCCTGAAGGATTTTGAGTGGTGAATCTTAGCAGCACAAGTTCCCTGAGATTTCTGCAATAATTAAAGCATTTTGGTAATAGTCCCAGATCCTGTACTTAGAAATCGGCACTCTGGAAAGACAGTTACGTGAGAATGGCCTCTTGCAAAGCTGAGTGTTTGGGTGGGGGTTGATGGGAGAATCCCTTCTGTTCATTCTGAAACTATGACCTGATGAATGCCATTAGGCTGTAATCCATTTATTCCATGTGGTGGTGGGAACAGAGAACTGGATATTTCGTTTGGACTGAGTGACCCAGAGTCGCTCTGAGCTGAGCCTCCGCTGCCATCAAACTGAGAGATTTTCTTCTTGATCAGTTTTCTTTCTTTCGCTCGGCGGTTCTGGAACCAGATTTTCACCTGTGTTGTTACAAATGATATTCAGTTAGTTCAAAGCAGTGGACAACTTTTTATAGTAATAATAGCAGTGAAAATACAGATACGTTAAAATTGCAAAAGCAAGAAAGAAAACCCAAGAAACCAAAACAAAGACAACAGCAGAAACCACAAAGAACCCCTGCAAAACCCCATAAACCCCCCACAAAATGAAACCAAACCCCCAAACCCAAAAAAACACCAAACAAAACACTGGATTTGTGCAGCAAAATATTTTTTTAGTTACTCCCTATGAATTTTCTGCATCATAACCAATAGAAAATGACTTTTTTACTTAGTGTAAAGTGATTTTCTTAGACCTGGTGTAAAGTGAACTTGCTGTGTTATGTTTAGGAACATAGGAATCAACTTATTTAGACTCTGCATTTACCACTTTGGACAGCCTGCTACAGTATCTCACCATCCTCACAGTAAAGAACTTCTTCCTTATGTCCAACCTAAAGTTCCCCTGTTTAAGTTTAGACCCATCGCCCCTTGTCCTGCTGCTGCAGTCGCTGATGAAGAGTTTCAATTTTTATCTCTCTTCAAACTTTAAGTATCTCTGTTTTCTTTCCTTATGCAAAAGTGTGACTGGTGGAAACACCGTTTGTGTTTTATCATCATTTTTTGTGTTACTTTACAGTTTTCGTCACATCCTTTAAAATGTACTGAATACAGTATGGTACAGAAAGTTGTACTGTCGCTTTCTATGAAAAATCTCATTCTTTTTTAGATATTGTTTTATTAACTTACTGGTAGTGACAGTAAGAAACATTTAGCATGGTCATAAGTCTTGTAAAAATGCAGCCAGATTATGTATTTTGTCTACATTACACTTGAATTTGAAGTCAGAAATTGGATGGCTTTAAGAGCAGCAGCTATGTGGAAGCAAAGTGCTGATTTTATGCAGTATCACTGGTTCCTCCAGGCGTGCCTGTGTTTTAAGTCAGCCAGCTTGTGTAATGCTAAGGTGGAGGTTTGGAATCTTCCATAACTGTAGTTCTCTGAGAATTTTCCAGTGCAACTCTATCCTAATGTGTAACAAACTGCAGTCCATCACCAGCAGACTTTTCTTCAGTTACTTTTTGGGTCTGCTTACTGTCTGTGGAATTTAATCTATACACTATTCAGATCTGGGATTGAGCATCACTGCACTACAATGTTGATAAGAATCCAGTGCTTCATTGCTTATCTATTCATCCTTACACTTCCAGCCTCAATTGGTCCCTCTCTATTCTATGCTCTTGCATAATCTGAATGCAGAAGCTGAGGCCACTGGAAGAGATAATATTTTAGGGAACTGAATATATTTATTTATATATATGTTCAGTATATTCAGAAAAAAGGTTGTAAAATTCTAAACAGAAAGATCTCTTCTTTAAATTTACCCAGGGGCAATAAATGTGGTTGTAAGGTGGGAGATGCCATATTCAGCATTGCCAAATCTTCTCTTATTCTCCAGCTGTAGCAGAACCATTGTAATTCTGTTGTATAAGGAAGGTTGGATTCACCAGTACCTATCTTTGCAGACTATAGAACTGTTCTTCCTAAGCTCTCAAACACAGTGATTTTAGGAAATTCTTTATCCCGAATCCCTCTAGTCTCTATATAGCTAAGACACCTATGCCCCTGCTCAGGAGACTGTGCTCAGGACAGGGCTTAAATATGTACTTGGTGTGGATGAGTGCAGAGCTGCTGTCCAAAGAAGCAGTAGATGCACTTGGAAATTTCCTGAATGGGTAGTGTTGGCTACATGTATGTGTACAATAAGCATAAATATCTGGCACCAAATTTTATAGACTAAATCATCCTGCATATGTTGTGGTTGTGAACTACTACTGTAGATGAAGACCCTATGAACATAATAGCAAAAACGAGATCCTGACTTGAATACCAAAGGTTGCAAAAACTCCTTAAAATGTGCTGCAGTCTGCCTGACTGAGGAGGGATGTGGCCTATGGAAATGATGGTGATAAATTTGTGACAGAAATTGCAGAGATGTTTTGTTTGATTGCTCTTTGAGTGCTGGGTTTACATTTTCCTGGCTTACGGCTGAAAAACATCCCGTGCTTTGGATTTTTTTTCTGGCCACCATTTTGTGTGAGTGCAGGAAGTGAAATGGTGAATGCCATAACTATTCTAGCTGTGTAGCAAGCTGCTGTGTACAGAAGTACTTCTAGAATAAATGAATTGCTAATCTTTAGTTACCCATAATTGGAGGTTTCTGTCAAATCAGCCTATGTGTTAATTTGTGTAGTGTATTCTCTGTGTCCAGTGTACTCGGACTATATCCTGGTTGCCTTCGCACTGCTCTTGGATCCAGAATGGGAATGTTGCTCCAGTCCCTGGCAGTAGCAGTGTTTGGGGAATGAGTGCACCCGAGCGGCGGATAGTGCCTGTGTACCTGTCTTTCAGATAGTCCCAGGTTTGCTGCCAGTTCTGACTTTCTCCTTATTGTGATATATCTGTTGCAGTGAAATTCCTTCTCTAATTCTAGTCTCTGATGATCTGTGTAAACAACTCGGTACTTTTCTTTTGTTCTTGTTTTACCTGTTTAAGAAAGAAATATTGTTAATATGTTGAATTGGATTTTTCTGTAGCATTTTTCTTTCAAACATCTTGAACATTTTAAAGACTACAAAGTTCTTGCATGGGATTGTTTTCTGTGTTACAGTGGTAAAACACAAGGTGCAGGGCGAATGAGTGAGTATTGTTTACCCTGTCTTTCCCTCTTTATCTCGCTGTCTCTGTAAACATGCATTTAAATGTAAAGCTCAAGTGAAACACACCCTGAAGCATCTTCAATAATTCATAGCAGTACATAAGTGGTGCTGGCTGTATTTGATCTCATAGGGGTTTAATTTCAGTGCTCATTGAAGTGACTTTGTGTATATGCAGGCATAAACAGGATTTCAGGACTGAAGCTCAGTCATAATTTCTTTAGTTGTAGTGTGTGCTGATTCTTTTGAGTTTTTAAAGATCACCTCTCGCACAAAGAAGTGTCCTACTAGAAATGCTTTTGCTTTCTTCTGTGGGCACAGGGCATGCTTAGAAGTCTAATAATAATTTGAATTTATTTCTTTGGAAAGGTTGAGTCTTGCAGGATACTGAGTGCCTGTGGAGGTGTGACTGGGCTGCTCTGTGTCCTGAGTTTCCCTTTAGAGTTGCAGGCACTTGGCAATTTGTAAGACGAGGCAATAAAATACTTGTAAAAGGATTTCAGTATCATCCCCTCTCTAATGTGTAAAAGAAATATTCTTACATGTGCTGGATAAATACTGTTAAGAGAAACATTAGTAGATGTTTAGAAGGTATCTCTCATTCCATTGACTATGTTAAATAGTTCTTTGTGTAATAATACAGAGAGATCACTTTTCAACTTATTTGCTCTCCTTTGCACTTTCAGCAGCCAAATAGAAAATTTTCCGTTTTCTTCTGATCTTCCCGTGTTTTTTTGATGTGAGTTTTCTGGGACAAACTGTAGGACAAAGACTCCTTTAAAGTGGTTCCCTAAAATCCATTGAGGTGTTAAGATGAAGCACACGCCACACAAAGGAGCAACAAGGAGATCTTATCAAAAACCCCTTTCACATTCAGAAACACAAGCCAATTGGCTTGGAATTTACAAGCCCTAAACAAATGTCAGGCTCTTTCATCTTAGCAGAGGAAAAAAGGACAGAAATAGATGAAGGAATATTTTTTCCTCAGTTCTCATATTTTGGACAAACACTGAGGATAGTCTGGGATATTTTTAGCTGAAGTCTAGAGATTGACACAGCCTAAGACGTTTTAAAATACATATAAAGATGTTTTCCCAAATTATCTGTCACTGACTTCTAGTGTACAAAGATTTCCTGCTTAAATTCACGGGACTCAACTGATCATCAAACTGAGTTTATGTTTTACTATTTTTTTTTTTTAAGATACAAACTGCTGGCTTTGAAATATTTCCTCAAAGTGATAGTTCTAATGTTAACAATAGTAGAGATATTTAGGTTCCTTGTAAACTGAAGGCTGAGGAGGGAAGCTTTGAAAACAAGTTAAAATTCAACAGGGTTATTCCGGCTTCACTATAATCAGCAAATATAACCATGATTTGAGGGGGTGGAGAAAAGGAGTAGTTTTCCCCATTCCCCTTAGTCATAAAATTCACAGAGCATTTCTTCTGAAGACAATAAAGCTGGGAGAAGGCCTCTTTATTTGCTGTGAAAATCATCACCCTTTCCGGCAATATAACTCCTGAAGAAAAGAGGGAGAAGGAAGAGACAAGACTGCATATCAAAGCAAAGCGAAGTGTTAAAAGGGTCTGTTGCCTCAATATGACAGATAGGCCTCAAAATCTCAGACAATGTAGGCCAGTGGAAAAGAGATGTCACAACTAGTTTACAAAGCAAAATAAATTAGCATTAGAGCAGGGGCCTGGTCTTTTTTCCTGCTTTTCTGTTTTGCTCTCTGGCTCTGCTTCTGCTGTAATGTAATCTGCAGTACATGTACATCGCTGCTTGTTTAAGCAACAACACAAAATGTGCTGGCTATAGTTGAATATAAAAATTACTTTGTCCTTTTGTTTAGTCCCCTCCAAGTCCGTTCCCTTTCTGAGAAGGGTCACTCCCAGATGAAGTTTCATGTGAAATTTTAAAAGATATAAAATCTCTTTTCTAGGTCCTTGTTTAGGTACCTTCTTTTCAGTAAGTTTCATGCTTTGAAGGCTCACTTGCTCTCATGAAATACATGTTTTACACTGTTGATTACATGGGGTTTAGAAATGAATTGGTCTGAAGTTCTGCTCTTACATAAGTTGACAGGGCATTTGTCATTGATTTTTATTAAAACCAGGATCAGACTGTAAAGAATTATGTGGAAGTTCTTTGTCTCATTTTGAGAGCCTGTCTGGGAAGGTGCCTTTACCAAGCCCACTTTTGATGTTCATGTTTTAAAATTTCTTAATTGCATCATCTGTTTGATGTGTCCGTGTATTTGAAATTAAAAAAGCTTTGGTTCTGAATATACAGTTACAGTCCTTTAGTAAAAAGATTTATAATTTCAAATCACATTGTATCTGTCGAGAGGACATAGTACTTCTGTGTTTGTGATGTTGTTTCATCCTGGAAATTGACTGGGTCGGGTAAATTTCCAGTTCACTTTTTCTGCAATTTAATTTTTTGTATGAAATGCTAAATGTGATTATTGAGTAAGAATGTGGCATATTTAGTAGAGTCTAACTAGAGTGGGGGAATTCTCCCATTAGCATCTTCTCCCCAAAATAGTCCCTGTGGTCTTTAGGACAGTATTTTTGTAGGCTCCTTCATTTAATTACATGTGTTTGGATTTCTGTCGTTCCATGCTGCTCACATACATTTATGGGAGTACATGCCACTAATGAAGCTAAGGACATACACAGATTTATGGCTATAAATATACTGTGAAGTTTAGGGTGGTAATTCTGGAGTTTTGAAGCAATGACTGTATTAAGCGGTCAGCAGCCACTTGGATATCATGAATAATGTATGGCAATAGGGAAAACCAGAGCAAGTCTGTTTCAAAGAGTAGTTATAACAGCAGCAAGTTGTTGTTCTTAAATTATCTTCTAAAGAAGCATTGATAAGTTACTGTGTAGTTGTTGCATGCAGAATTTTAGCCTTGTTAGTTTTTAATTTCCTTTCATTTTTTATAACTTTTTATGTGTCTGCGTTAAAATTTCCCATTTCTTGTAGTGAACATTAAAACACCAATGAAAAGCAAAATCTGTAATTTTCTTGCTTTGCAAAATGCCACCCTTGTGCTTTACTCTCCCAAACCCTTTTTTTAAGCTGGGTTGATGTCTTGAACCCAGTTCTGCCAAGTCCTGAGCTGGTGTTAACACTTCAAATAACAGGCTGTAGGAATGTGCAGCCTCAGGACATGGATCTGTTAACAGGCGGTTTCACCTGTGCTGTATTGTGCATAAAGTATTTTGGCATGTGTGTAAATTCTATGTAAGTGCTTTTCCGACTATAAATGAATTTGATCACATAACTGCTTTTCTAAACTGCAGATGTATTTTATGAAGTTGAACAAGTGTGTGAGAAACGTTTTGGTGTTTTCCATATCTGTGCAGTTAAGTGTAAAACTGGGATTTGAATTTTAAAGTCTGTGTTATTCTTCAAGAATGTTAAGACATGGAAAATGCAGTGACAATATGAGTCATTGACACTCACTAGTCTCAACTGAATTTGGTCTACGCTCAAATCTTGCATCACTTCTACACTTGGAAATCTCCAATGATGATAATGAAGTAACTGCTGATTTACCTGAATATACATAAGGGGGGGGAAACAGACTATAAATCTACCTGACTTCGAAGACCTTTGTAGAGGTTCGGAGTGGAATGATGATGTTGTGGTATCTTAACCTTCACTAGGCATTTTCTGTATAATAACAGTGGGAAAACAGGGTGAAACTCTAAGAAACAATTGCTGGATTGATTTTGCTGTGGTGCAGTAACCACTTGTCTCAAGCAGCAGAGCCGATTTTCTGTCTCCTAAGATTGCTCCAATTGTAATTGCTCTTCCTTCTTTAGAGCCTTTTCTTTGATGCTCTGTAACACACACTTACTACTTTTAACCTTAACAATAGATGTAGCAATCCTTGCTACACCCAATTTACACCTTGGGAATATACATGGAAAGGTTCATCTGGCAGGCAGCTTGTGACAAAGTCAGGCCCTTCAGTGGGTGACACTTGCAAGACAGTGATTTTTAATTGTGGAGTTTTGGCAAGCTGCAGCATTCTATGTGAGAAAAAATATATTCAAACAGATTTGAAACTAAATGCAGAGGAAGCTTAACTGATGAGCTGTGTGGTCTTCAAACAGAATAGTCCACATTGATCATTCAAGTCAGATTACTCCTCTAGCAATATTTCTTCCCACCTAATAAATCAAGGTAGAAAAATAAGACACAGGAATAAGGGCAGAAAATTGCATAATCACTGCAATTGGATCAGAGCACATAATTTTCTTTAAGAGACTGAAAAGTATGTAAAGATTTGAACAGATCAGTCTGATTATATATTGAGATTTATCTTGTGGCATAAAATCATTCTGTAGTATTTTTGCGTGTAACTGCTCAGTGTTGCTGCATTCACTATTCCGTAACAGTCTCAAAACCATGGTTTTCATCCAAAAAGCTTTACAGAAAGTTACGACAAAGATATGAGAGGGAGGTGCAGCTCTATCTAAACACACAAGAGCCATTCCACAGCAGTAACCATGTGAAGCCTTTTATAGGATGAAAGTGAAACTAGCGTAAATTTAGTTAAAACTGCATTAAGCAGCAGGAGGTTAAATAACTGTCATAAATGAGTCTATGTGATTTGAGTTAAGTTAATTATTCATAAGATCAGTGATAGCAGAAGATGCTTTCTCAGGTTGAAAGTTGAATATGCACTTACCAGTAGTATTAGTTTGCACTGTTTTCCTCATCCATTCATAAGAGCTGTGTCTGTGGCTGTTGGGAGAGATTTGCTGTGTATTAATTGTATCTACAGGAGGTAACACCCCAGATCCAGCGGGATGGAGGGAGCTGTAATCAGCAGAAGTGTAGGAGACCTGTCCAGGAGATGAGCTGTTGATCTGAGCAGCAGCAACCGTGCTGGAAGGTCCTGGGCCGTATGCGTTCCAGTCCTCCCTCTGTGGGCCATAGTGGGATCCCCAGGTTCCCGCAGGCTGGCCGTGGGTGTCCAGAGCTGGCACATGATGATATCCCATGTAATCTGGATAAGATGGAGTAGACACAAAGTTTTGCACTGGCAGGTTGTTGTTACTCCTTGCAGATCCTGGATACATGCTGCTCTCCTTATCCAAGAGAGAGCTCACATACATGGTTGTCACAGGTTGTAAATGCGTTGTCACAACATTTTGTTCTTCCGTATTTTCTTTCGCTGCTTCAATAGAATTGTGTTTGGTTTTCTCTAATAATGCCACTCTGCTTGGAATCTTCTACTTCATCCTCTTCTATTATCAACTGTGTTACCAGGTGCTGGTGGTAATGGTTTACCAAGATCTTGCCTGACGTCAGCCTAACTGCCTGCCTCATAATTACATTTACATTCAAATGAAGGGCTGCCCAACTCCACCTTTCTGCTAGTTCTGGTGCTTTCTCTTTTAGGGAACTTTCATCTGTCCTGTTACACTTTCCTGATATTCAACAGCAATTCCAGTACTGTAAGATGATGCAACAGTTGCTTGTACTTGTAAAATAGAAAATAGACCCTTTTTAAGTAACTATGATTGCAATCTTTGGTGTTCAAATGATTTTTGGCTGAATCCTTTGTTCTGTGATGTGTTACTGATCAGCAAGTAAATCTGTTACTTTATTTCTCAGATACTAAAAGAACCCCTAATTTTTACTTAAAGGACGCAGGCAATTTGAATAACTGTAAGTCAGAATACAGAGCATCTTGTAAACAGCACGTCTCGAGTATAACTGCCTCCAAAATTCCTCCTCATTTTGGGTGTTTGTAAGTGGGAGAAATTAAGGCTTTAACTATAATGCACATATTTGCACATAGACAGTGATTTGAAGAGATCCCTTCATCTGTTGGCTGTTGCAAACGGATAGATTTTAAAAAGCAGACAATAAATCTTCCTAACAGAGGTGGTTCCAGAAGTGCAAAGAAAATGACTGTAAAGAGTAGTGAAAAAAAATCTTTGATTAGGCCCAGTAATATTGTTGGCTTCTGTTTCAAAATGATCTGCCTTAGAGGCTGTGTTCCTTCCTCTGGAGCTGTTGTGTAGTTGTCTGCTATAGTGGTGGCAGCTCAGGTAGGTGAAATCAGCCGGGTGATACGTGTGGGTTACCAACTTAGTGGCTGAGAACTGCCTCGATGCTTCTCCATAACACGCATGGCACATGGGTACCGTGTAGGTCAGTGCAAACATTTCCACGGAGAAAAATCATTCTGAAGCTGTGTTTATATGTTATGAGGAGCTGGATATCACCATGGGAGAACTAAACCCTGCTATGGCTTGAGAATGGTCTCTATGTACAGTTGTTTAGCTACAATTTATAAAGTGTATTTGATATATTTTTATCCTGGATGGATTTCTTTGCAATGAGCTATTTGTCAAGGGATATGCTTGCAAAAGAGGTGCAAATTACAATGAGTTGTTTCCTTTTACAAAGGTGTGGGGTTTCATTCAGTATGCTTTGTGTTCTGACACTACTCATATTCACACATCCCTTCTAATTCCAGCACTAAAGGATTCTAAGTGTGTGCTTACAGACAGGAAGGATATTCCTGTTGTGGATTTGGAGGTTTTTTGAGGGAAGAAATTTTGCTGAGAAGTGAAAGAGGAAAGTCTTTATAATTAATTTTGCCATATTTACAGATTTCTTTATTAATCCTTGGGATCCTGAGAATGTTGAGGAAAGCTGCATCGTGGGACAGGGCCTTCTGTGATTGGTGTAACCTTATGAAAATAGACATTAAAAAAAATCAGAAGAGACTCTTGTTCCTTTAATCTTGAAAGAAAAGGAATTGTAATACACCTTGGAATCTCTGGCCTATTCATGGGTGTTATGCCAGCAGTTAAATTCTAATGTACCATTAACAGGTATGCAGAGCTGTCAGTCACAGGCACATCCATAAGAGGATGAAGCTTTGTCTCCGTTCGCTGTATCTGAAATCTGTTGGCACTATACAGATGAACGTTGGTTGCTCATGGATTTCAGATTGGACATATTTGACAGCTGAGCACATAGTTTTCACATCTCACTGAATTACACTGAATGTCATAGAATGCATTAGATGATGGAAACATTTTCAGTCCCTGGTCTTCCTCTTTCATTAGGGGATGCCTCAGCTCATACCCCCCACAATTTCAGTATCACCTAATCCCGTTTTTTGTATCTCAGAGCTTTATCTTTTATTCTCTGTTCTTCTTTTATCTTCTGTTTATACTCCTCCTTTCCCTTTCTTGTTTTGCCTGTTCCATTATCTGAATTTTCTTTAGATCTATTTCGATTCTTTCCAGAATGTAATTAGATCGAGATATGCCGATGGCGAATTGCTACACAGATTTGATACCAGCTAACAATAGTAAGTTCTGAGTAAGGCTTTTTGTTTAAAAAGATTTACATAGCAGGATAAGATTACTGGGTAGGACTACAGATTTTTAACACCAGAGTGAGAATAAGATAACTAAAATGGAGTAACATTCAAATGATCTGCATCTTGACTGTTAGGCGTCCTGTATTGTGTAACAGAACCATGTGGATATATTAAAAAGGAACAGTACCTTCTTGTGTAGTATAGTAGCTTGAGGCTTCCAGAATTTTGGGGTTGATATTTTTTGAGAGCTTACTGATGGTTAATCTGAATCTGCCTTCCAAAGAATCATTTCTTGGCCATGCTTATGTCCTTCCATCCTCCATGTGAGTAGCTTCAGAGCTACGAAACCACTGCATCTTTAGTGTGTAGCAGCAGTTTACACTGTAATTCAAGGAATACTTTGAGTAACCAGTGCTGTTGGTGAGGGAAAAAGGTAGTAGGCTAGGCATCTCAAAATCTCATCCATATGGGGGTTTGTACTTATGCCACTTTCTGCAGTGGGTGACAAAGGACAGAAAAGATCTGTGTGGTATCAGCAGCAAGAGTGCTGTGCTCATTGGCATATTTCAGGGATAGATTGCCAGAATAAGTGAACTCTGAGGTTATGATTTGTTGATGTGAAGTTGTCTGTGTGTAAAATTAAATGTAGTTTGAGATCATTGGGGAAGAAAATTTCTCTTAACAGCGTTTGATGAAAATCTAGCAATAGTAAGAAGCCTGGTGATAGCCAGTATTAAAGCTTTGTTTATACAGTCAGTGTAGATGGTGCACTACATACGTGTGCTGGTCTAAAGAGCATTTCCAAACTGGGTAATAATAGAGGAATCACAACGTGCAATGAAATGTTTAAATGACAGCTATTACAACTGCCATTTCAGAGACTACTGGTAGATTAGAACTGGCCTGTACAGCAGGAACTTATATTAAAGGTGTTAAACCTGTGATAGTTTTTATTAGGAGCCCTTACTCATAAAGTTACTCTTTCTTTTATATGAAGATAAGAACAAATAAATCTGTCTGATCTTTGAAGCTTGAAAATTATATGAAAACTATCTGGGCTTTTGTTTGTGAGGTAAAAAAGCAGGTGAGCTTAGTGTGTCCCATTCTGGCTAAGGTGATAGGAATAGATGTTTGTTTTCCTGCCTCCAGATGACCACTCTAATTATACATCAGTAACATCAGACTTAGGAATGCTTCATGCCCATACCTTTAGAACTGCATGCTTGGAATTTCAATGGAACAGCTAGCTAAGGACTTTGTTAGTGAGCTGTGTATTGCTGGTTGTTTGCAGTGTCTCGGACATGTTATTGAGTCTTTTTCAAGCTGGGCTTTCCGTGCCTACCCACTCCTTCTGCAATTCCTAGTCAGCTGTATAATCTTGAGGAAAGGGCAGTCAGTACGTGGCATGCTGTCAGATGAGGTCAGTTCTACTGGAAGTAAAATCCAGCTAGTCATGAAGGCAGGAAGATGGGTTTAAAATTTGAAACTCCCAGCTAAAGAGACGGCTCTTCTACAAACATAAAGCTTCCAAAAATTGTTTTTACTCTCTTTAATGAGGCTGGTTTAATGTGCAGCACCCTGGTGTTGCAGACACCCGAGTTAGATTTCATTTTCATTGCTTCAAATGCAAGTACGTGCTAAACAGTATCTGTATTGACAGATGTGGCACAGCCCAGAGAGCTCAGTGAGTGGTGCTGCTGAAACATTCTCATTTGCTGGACTGAACTCTTCTGGGGAAAAACAAAGGGAGCTATCACAAGTTTCAGTTTGGCACTGTGTGTTTCATCCCTAATGTGTATTTGTTTTTCATAAGAGATAAAGGGTAGAAGTAAAAATGTCAGTTATAAAGGAAGCCTTCCTCAATGCTTTCATTTTAGTTTTGTGCTCTGAAATTTTGGCTATTATATCCTTTGAAAAATGATGAAAAGTGATTTGTTGGAAGTATGAGGTTTGGATTTACCCTTCTGTCTGTTCTTCTACTGCTTTTCCAACTGCTGCTAACAATGACAAACTGTTCATTTCTTAATGGTAACTTTTGCATTTTATTCAACATAGCAAAAATATATTTCATGTATAATCTGCATCAGTGTTGCATTTGCCAGGAAATAATGGTCTGCCGCTAAAGAAGGGTCTTACTATCCTGAAATCTAAATAATGTAGTCTGTTACAAAAGCAGTACAAAATAAGAGTATGTCTTACCGCTGAAGCAGCAGAGCTGTTAGAGCAGAGTCCCACAGCCTGCATGTGAACTCCAGGTTAAATCGATTCTTCTCAGCAGCTCCAGGAAAATGAACAGCAAATCCTCTATTGACATTTGTTTGGTTTCCTTCCCGAGTCATGTAGCACAGGGCTCCCACTTACTGTTGCTCTTGCTGAGCAGAGTCTGGCTAGATGGCATTATGGGGTGCTCGTTGTGAGTCTGAGGTGTTCTTTGCTGCGGTCTTTCTTTCATGAGGCAACAAAGGAATTGATTGCCTTTACTGTTTGCCATCCTTGCCATAGGCATGGTTTATATTCCTGGTAAACTGGCATTTCTGTTGTACATATTTAACTCTTTGTTCATACTCCCAGACAAGAGATTATTGTCTGTGTATGTCCTGCCTTAAAGTGACTGTAATTTACCAGGACCAAGAATATGCAGGGTGTATCTTAATGAAGCCTCTCCATTTACTGTGATACCTTTTAGAGCACAGTTTGTTACAAAATGCACAAGTATTTGTGCTCTTTGAGAATGAAAACAGCTGGCAAACACTTTCATCCTAAAGCCTGTGCCTATTCCTTTACCTAGTGAGATTTGCACAATATAGTGTCCAACTAGTATCATCTAGGACCAGTCCAAAATGTGACGGGCTGTGTAAGTCATTTGCAGTGACATGTCAGATTGCGTTGGAGTAAGCCTGTACTGCACCAGCAGCCTCAGTAAAGGTGCTAAAGTAGGAGTATGCTCTTAAATTTTTATGGTAACCTCCAGAATGAATCTCTTTGAATCAGTGCCTTGGGAAGAAGGTAGCACATACCTGATGCTCTCTCATATGTATATTAATGATTGCATAATCCCATAGCAATTGCAGTTGCTGTATATTTGAATTTTTTTCTTTTAGAAGCGTCATTTTGAATTGTGACTTTCAGTTGCATTAGGTTTTTATAGAAGGTCCCATTTGCTGTGCCCTTCTTGACTTTTTGTACCATATAGATCACAATTCTCGCTGGGTAGTGGGATTTAAAGGTTAGTGAACTCCTCTGAAAATTTCCTATACCTTGATCAGTCTTCTAATCACAATTAGGATTAAGGGCTTAGACACTCTTGTGATGTTGTCTAAGGTATGCTTTTCTTCTTCAAGGCACTTTGCTAGCAACCAATCAATCTCCACAGCAACTCTGCTTTAGTGTCCCTAGGTTTTAGATGTGATCAAAAGTGATAGGTTATATGATATACCCAAAGTCAGGAAGAAAGTAAGTTTTACTCTGAGGACGAGCACCAGTATTTCCTGACTCATGATATTGGACCAAACTAACGTCAGTTGATTTGGCTCCAATTTTATATCTCATTTTTCATTATACACAGTACAATAAAATATTTTTCTTTTGGTTTTGATGATCAACTCTTTGAAGCTTTAAAACACATTGAAAATATTTAGTTGAACAGATTGCTGGTAAGTTAGAAATAAAATGAACTACTTGAAACAGCCACTGGTGTAACTAGAAAGTTAATAATCTCTAAGGTATTGCCCTGGTTTATAGATATTGCTTTTGGAGCAATAAATTTTAACCTTTGAACATGTGCTTCTGCAAATAAAATCCAGCCTTATTTTGTGTACTTAACAACTTCTGATTGGAAACACATAGCAACCTATAGCCAGCGTGCTCTCAGCAAACTGGAGCAGAAATGAGGCACATCTTCAAAGTGGTCACTTATCTTCCTCAATAACTCTTCTACATGTAAACAAGATAAACCAGGTCGTTTTGCCAGATCCCCCTCTCTTTGAATGATGTTTAAATATAAAGAGAAAGAAGTTGGATTCCTTAAAGTTCTTTCTTAAAGGACTTTTTTCTTTTCAAAATTCTAATACAAATTTAAACTGTATCGTGAAAATGTTATTAAAATAGGTAGCTGTGAACTTGATCCTGCACAACCCTGTGGCCATGATTCTGTGTGCTTAGCTAGAACTAGGTCCTGAATTACTGTATATCAATACAAAAGACAAGTTTCCTTCTGTATTCTTGCCTTCTGAAAATCCAAATGTGGACATTGTTACTGATTTTTCTCTAGTTTGCAAGCAGCGTTCTGCTAAAGTGGCCAATGTGAGGATGCATTAAGTTAAATGTATGTGTGTACAGACTGTAGGTAAAATATCTCTAGCATTTCCCTCTGTAGACGGAGCGGCTGTTCTGGGTATTTCCAGTGGATTCCTCTTTTGGACAGATGAAATGGATCTGTCTTTTGGGAGACCAGTGTTTTGCTTTGGTTGCCATGCTCATCAGCACAGGTGGTAAATCACTGTTGTTCTCACTTGCTCTTTGTCATGTTCTGCTTTTCATAACATGTGAAAATGAGTAGGAGCCTTTCTGTTGCTGAACTTTGGAATTTCTCATTTGAACTACCTGTGTCAACCTTCAGACTGCTCTTGCCAGCAAGTGGAGCAGCTTTGTGAAAGTGGGGATTTCACAATGTAGGGATGTGTCCATTCAAAGTTGAAGTGCGGTCCTTCTCACAACCATAAGATGCTAAATAAAATGAAGAAGTGGTGAAAACTGCCAGCTCCCTGAACCATCCTGGTCTCGTCATTCTCCTCTACTTCTTGCAAGCTTTTTTACCATCACCCTGCTTTTGAATTTGATACTAAAATTCACTAATAGATTGCTGGGGAAAATCTGCATGTACACTTGCTACGGTAGCTGATAGATACCACATTGGAAAATGATTATGAAAAAGTCATTTATTTTACTGTTCTTTATACACAAAGTAATTTGACATTACCAACATTTTGATGCTCTAGTAGTACTATTTGTTATAATTAAGGAAATAAAGAATGTAGTGCCTAAAGGACTTAATGCTCCTAAGTCTTAATCGCAACAGTGGCAGAGATTTAGGAGGAGACCCTGATGAAAATCAGTGAGGATGGGCTTCCTAAATACCTAAACTGTTTCTGACAATGAAGATATCAATTCCCAAATCGCTTGTGTGCTCTGAAAATTTTCCCTTTGCAGACAAATCTATGCACACACAATTGGTAGTCATGTTGGGAAGTAAGTATCCAGATTATGCTTAAGTACTGGTTACCTATGGCATTCTGCTTAGTGTGGAAGGGATCAGCCCTTTGGAATTAAGACCCACTTCAAAACTCCTGAGAGCTTATATTCAAAGTATGTTTTTTGCGTGGTCTTACATTGATCTGGCTTCTCAGACATTTTTAGTGCCGCAATAGCTCTGAAGACAGGACTGAATGTAAAACCAGTTGAATGCAATTATTGTATCTTTATCCATGGGCTATGCTGCCCCATGAAATGCAGTTACTTTTTAAAATACCTTCACTTTTTTACAGGATTCTGCTCCCCCTTGATTCTTTCCTGTAGGATACAAAATGAGTCTGATGCAATTTTTCTTCCACCAAAACCAAACTTGGGGCCAAAAGTCAGAATTCCAGAATGCTTTTGGAACATTTGTGGGATTGAGGAGTGCCTGTGTATACCAGTGTATGGAGCATTGGAAATCATACCTGTCAAACCCAGAAAATTCCAAAAAGCTCATCCCTGACCTTTGCCCTTAGCATGGAGTGAGTGCCACCACCACGACCCCAGCTTTCCATCCAGTGGGTCAGAATGTATACGCCAGGTTTTCATTTATCAAGATCCATGTGTAAAGTCCATGAAAGCAAGTACATAGAACCTGTGTGGAGATCAAAGGAGAAGGAATACACTTTCTGCCTGGGGTGAGGGACAGCCAGAGCACCCCTTTACACTTCCCTTACAGCTGCCCTCAGCAAGGCTGGATTGCCTGGGGGCCCGTTCTGTGCTTTTTTGTCCTGTGACAAGTGGCTGTAGCTGATCCTGGCTCTCCTCCCTCCCTGTGCCCTGGGGCGCAGGCTGGGCATGGCATTCCCTTGCAGAGGTACCCTGCAGCAAGGGCTCCTGGCACACAGCAGTTCCATTGTCCTTGGGAACTCGAGCTAGCCTGCAGACCTGGCAAGGAGCTCTTGGCTTACTGTCCTGGAAGCTTATGTGCACAAATCCATGTCATGCTGGGGACTCCTTCAAAACAGCTACAGCTGTCCTCTCTCATACTGTAGTGCTCCATGTACTGGTAGTTTATAGTGTTCATTCTATAGCAGCTCTTCCAGCAGCCTTACTGAGAGGCCACTACCTGCTGCAGATTCCCGTTGTGCTGCAAACCATTCATGGGAAGTGGAGGAGGAGGAGGAGGCGGGAATAAAGAATTGGGCATTTCTGAATGAGTCTGTTGGTCAGGAACTGGCATTGGGCTCACTGAGCCAGAGTCACTCTGCAGAGAGCCAAGGCTGCTGCCATCAAAATGAGTCATTTTCTTCTTCATTAATTTTCTTTCTTTGGCTCTGCGATTCTGGAACCAGATTTTCACCTGCAAAGGGGCAAAGGAAATTCTTTTCAGTTGGTAATAGAATGCAGTGTGGCCCTTTAGATATATAGGGGTCATAAAATCAATGGCAAGAGCACCAGTGAGAAAGGCAGTGGCAAACTGGGATGCCAGGGCTGCTTGGTTTTTTTAATACAGGCAATCTGCCCTATCTGGTAATAAAATACTTATTAATATCTTGATAAAAAGTTTTCAGTGTTAATTTTATTTTTAAGACAGTATTTCTTTATGGTGTAAGCTTTGGATTTTTGTTTTCACTTTGTTACACAATCTACCAGAACAATTTAATCTGTCACAGTGATGGCTGAAAGAACCTGAGAGTATCTTTATATCAAAAGCTGTATGCACAAGTCAAAACCTGTTCCTGGCCTATAAACTGAGGCACAAGAGCTTTGCTGTTTGGATGCTGCACATTAATTACTTAGCTCCAATATGTAAGCCAATGGAAGTGCACTTCTGAGCAGAATTTCACCAGTGCACTGCTCTGGGTACACAATGCTACTTCAAAATACTGTCCAAGTGGTGCCTTAATAGCCAAGTGCCTCTTATTGCATTTCTAGATGGAGCCAGAAATCTGCTTGTTCTTCCCACACTGTGCAGTGCTTTACACTGCAGTCATCGCTCTATCGCAGTTGTCTTTGGGAGAGATGAAGCAACTGTTGAAGAGTGTATGGGTTTTGATTAGGACAGGACAAATGAGAATGTGAGATGAGGTTAATGAGTAATGGTCAGTTGAAAATCCAGCAGAATTTGTGGAGATGTGAGAGGGTGAATGTTCTATAGCAATTGAAATGGCTTTGGATATGAACAGCAGTCCACGCCAGCTATTTATCCTTCAGAGTGGGTCTATATTGTGTCTAGTCAGTGTAATATGTCAAGCTACTTCATTCAGATATGTTGTGTCTTCTTGATGGTGTTCAGGTGGCAAAGGAAACACTTCTGTCACCATTTTCTGTAACCCAAAGAGAAATCAGTGGTTTGCTGAGAAACCGACTGATTTGTAGCCTTTGCTAGAAGCCAGAAAGGGGAAGAGATTGGTGCTCAGAGAGGAGGTAAAACAGTAAGAGGTGTTAACATCTGTGACTACTAAATTGTGCTTTAAAGAAAACCACTGGTGAAGTCCCACAGAACATCTTAAGGAGTCTCTGGGACAGTCTCGGTACACTTATCCTCAAGGCATTATTATTCCCATTTTAGAGCTGGGGAATTTGGATACATGCAAAGCTTGTGGAAATTTGAACTCGGTCTCTTTAAGTCCCAGACTATCATCTGAGACATTTGGGAGTTTTGTGCTCTTAGTTTTTGGAATCTCATTTCAATACTAAATTACGTTCCATTAAAGCAGCCTCAAGTACTGTCAGCTCTCCTGCATTCTGTTTGTGCTGAGGTAACCTTGTTTCACCCATGCGCTTGCCATGTGTTCTTTAGTGTTCTCACCTGCCTTTGAATCTAGGTTTTAGTTCTGGTTTGCTATTAAACCAGGGATGAAGATCTGCAGCAGTGATCCAGAGAGAGCTGTATGGCAGTTATCAAAGAATTACAAGTAAATACAGCTCTGTAATGCTGGACTAAAAGCTAACATGGTCAGGTGTATCTGCCAAACTTGTTCTTTTCCTGTTGCCCTCCTTACTTTCAGTGTTCAGTTGTGTAAGTAACTCTTCCCCTCAAGTCCAACTTTCTTCTTTCTAGTCCTCATCTCCTTTATTTCTGTATCCCTGCTGTATTAGCAATGCTTGGGTTTGCCTTTTCTTTTACTTTATTAGATACTACATCTTCCTTGTTCAGTTGTCGTTTTGTCTTGAGATACACATTCCAGTGTCTTGGATGTGAGTTTCTTCCTGGCATAAGCAGGGAAAAACCTTTTCCAGAAAATCATTTCAGCTTTTAGGCTGAATGCAGTGGAACTTGGGATAGGACTTTGTGAGTTCAGCCTTATTCATACAATGGGGTTGTTCAGTTTTTATGAAAGGGCAGTAGTGGGACTATAGATCAGGTATCAATCTTACATTTTCAATAGTGACTTCAGAGACTGGAATTAATTTCACTCATGACATACGATGATGAAGTGCAAATATTGCAAACACTGATGCTGTGTTTCCCAGTATCTGTACTTGATGGCAATAATTTTAATTTTCAGTAATGAAATAGTCCTATTCAATAGTAGATTGAGAAATATTTGCAAAATAAGTATTTGCTTCTGTGAGCTCTTTCAGTGTGTGCTGTGTCAGATGAGTTCAAATTGGGTGAACAGTACTACAGCTGTGGGTGGATTTTGTACTGTCCTCAGTAGAGCCCATAAATCAACGGGGAATCAGGCATCATTTTCAATGAGTGATACTGAATAATAACTGACTGGGAAACCAATGCTGTGATGGTTTGCAGATAGCAAAGGCACCAAATGAGCACATTGTGTCCTGAAATCTGTTCAGGGGAATCCTTCAGTAAAGCTTTTAATGTTCTGTTTTGCTTCTTGTTTCAGTGTGCTGCATCAGGGAGCTCCCCATCAAAATGGGACTGAACATACGCTCAAAACACGGCACTGAGTGGTTTCAGAACAAATTATATGTATCCCTTGATGAGAAACAATTGTGTTTTGGTTTACATTGTGGGAATAGAAATGGAATTTGGAAGTGATGGGAAGAAATAGGGGCAGGAGAAAGGAGTAGAGAGTATGTAGGGAATCTTTAACAAAAAGAAAAAGGCAGCCAATGAAGTGAGTACCTTCAAGTGTCCTGAACATACCCGATCTCACTGCTGTTCTCTGCTAAAACCGACTTTGTCAGGATTGGTTACAGAATTCCCATTGGCTTCAGCAGGACCAGGATTTCTGCTTTAGAAATTCCGGTAAAACCTTCTCCCTGCTGCAGCTACCCCAGAAAACCAGAGAGAAATCAGGCCAGGATCCTGTTGATACTTTAAAACTCCTGTTTCTCAGAACCGGACTGAGTGTTTGCTCTGTGGTGTTGCACAGCTCCGTGGTGGGAGCTGGAGGGTATTTAGGGCTGAGTGTAACCAAGACTGCCAGGCACATTTTGCTGTTCTTAACCAGTAGGTTGGTTGTCTCCTCCTCAGCAATCAAATGCAAAGGAAATCCTGAATGTGTGATCCATACTCTACCTGTCTCTCGGAAAGTCTTAGGTTTGCAGCAAGTTCAGACTTCCTCCTGATTGTAATGTATCTGTTGTAATGAAATTCCTTCTCTAATTCTAATCTCTGGTGATCTGTGTAAACCACTCGGTACTTCTCTCTTGTTCTTGTTTTACCTGTTTTGAAAGAAGAACACATTGCTTCAAGCTAGAATGTTTTTAACTTTAGTAACACAAAATATCTGGCTTTACATTGGAAAATATGTTTGTGGGTATTTTAGGCCTGATTCTCTATGCACTTACCCAGAGTAACTCATTCAGTCTCAATTTACAGCACAGGAGGTTCATACCATCAGAGTTAGGGTTTGCCTCTTAGTAAATAGATGATAAACTGCTTCTCATATTCGTTATCAGTCTTCTTATCATCTGGGAAGAGGGAAGGTGTTCTGGCTAAGAACAAGGAGCCAGGAAACCTGGGTTCTGTTCCCAGCTCTGGTGCAAGCTTTCTGCCTGGTGTTGAGTTGCTAGTTTCTCTGTCCCTACAGCTGATGCACCACTACCTGCTTGTAGGGGAGACTGTGAAGGACATTTTACTGTATGGGAAATACTGAGAGCTTCCAGAATTCCTCCCTTCCTATTTCCAGAAAAATTACTATGATACTGTGGTTGTTACTGCAATTTGGAGGTTGTATTTTTCCTTCAAGCCTGGCATGGTCTGTCCACAACTTGATAATAGCACGGGGCATAGTAACATAGATTTCCAGATGACAGTTAACAGAAAAGAGAAAAAGAAAGCAATAAATGCCTTACAAAGGACACTGAACAATGATAAAGCTACAGCATCTGTTCTTCTGCAAGCATTCTGCTGCATCTTTTCAGCTGTGGGTACAGCTGAGTGACTTGGACATGGCTCAGCAGTACCCAGGCCATTAAAGGTAATGGCAAATGACATGAGCCAGTGAACACAGATGCAAGGAGCTGAAATTTTATGGGTTCCATACAGGATAATTTCTGAGAACAGAATGTGTTGGGAGCTGTGAAAGAGCATTGAGATTGGAAAGGCTACTGGTGTTTCCTCTCACCCCATTTTCCTGGGTTGTTAATGTTCCTATTAGGCAATCAATACACCAGAGCTCACCACCTGCTTAAAAGCCAAGGCCCTGGAGCCCAGCCTAAGGCTTCCTACATTGCTGAAAGATTGGATCATTGCCGTGTTAAGACCAGTGTTACCATCTCAGCTAACCACGGTTTTGCCACATTTTGTGCTTCTGTCTGTCTGTATTTGCATGGACATCTCTGCAGATGTATGTGATCAAACTATAAATTGTCTGGGACAGGGAATGCATTTTAGGTGGTATTTTTTGCAGCACATCCCACTGTGGTACTGGAGGTTGTGAATGTTCATGTCCTTAGTGGTGGCTGCAGTAGAACAGGTTCTCTCCAACAGTGCATAAAAATTGAGGCATATTCTGTCTTGCTGCCTAAGCATTCAGCCGCAGCTGCAGCTTCATTCTGCAGCTCATATTTGCTTAAGACTTCGAGGAACCAGTTTTTTGGAGATGCCATAATTGTGCTCCTCCTAAGAGCAGTTAATTTTGAATGGGGAGGACTGAAATGGATTTTCAGGTACTGAGTTAGTAAAATTTCAGTCTCTGAGTAGATGACCACAGCACAGCGCCCCAGAGCAACCGCCTTTCCCTCCAGGGGAGAAAAGCTGGAGGTTTCGTGTATCAGTGGTGGCAAAAGCCTGATTTCTCCCCAGCCCCTCCTCCACACTCCCCTTGCTTTTGAAGTTTAACATCAGAAAAGATCAGAATTCAATGTACAGAGCTTTAACAGAGTCTTAAAGTACTTCATCCCTTGACTCATGGTTTGGTTTTACAGGCTAACGTTTTTCCCACCCATCTCTGGAGGGAGATGTGATGTCTCTGTTCAACAGCTGAACATATTTAAACCTAACATTGCCTTCCACTCGCTGGTAGTGGCTTGAGCCGCATCACTTTTTTTCTCTTCCAGCATTTGACAGGCAGTACTTTGCTACTTAGAAGAATTCGTAGCTCTCCAAAGTATTACTTGCATTACAAGTTTCTTCAGGCTTTGATCCTTTTGAACTGTTTGTACAGATCCTAATTACAGATTTGTTTAGTGCTGGAAGTCCTGGTCAGTGTGATGCTGTAAGCAAATACTGTTACACCTCTGGTTGTGGATAACTGCTTCACCCTATTGGACTCTCTGTAGGACTTTTCCCAGGGTTGTAGAACAACGTCTACATCAGAATTCGATCCTTCAGCTTCTATGCGCCATGGTGCTCATCCCTGGGAAAGCACTGTGCATTAATAGGGCCTTTACAATGCTGTGGGCTTGAGGGAATCCAATGGGGAACATAGGTGTGGGCATGTTTGTGTATGTTCCTTGCACTGGGGTTTCTGCTCAAACAGCGCAGGCAAAACCACTGTGCCTTCCCCGGGAAGGTTCTGCTCCTTGGCTGGGGTAGATGATGTGTAGGCCATTCTCATTTCAGGGGCATTTCTGTCATTGTGAAACTGCAGTGAAAGCAGAATGAGCCCCATTATGTTTACACTGATAATCGAGTGAAAAGTGCTGTTAATTTTACAACGTTATGGGAAGAATTTGAGAGTCTCTGAAGAAGAGCAGTTACTCAGTTCAGTCCACATAAATACCGGGACATTTGTTTTCATTAATTGGAAGTGTAAATTGTTTGTTTAACATATGGTCACCCGTGGTGCTTTAATGCCTCACTTGGCATTTTTGATCTCTACCCTGTGGTTTAGTTGGGCTTTTCCCCCCTTCTTTTAATGAGAATTTGGGGTAATTTTAGGGGTTAAAACGTTTAAAATGTTTCCTTAATCTCCTTTATGGTGTTAAACTGAAGTACACAAAAGAGCAACAAGGTGATCTTATCTTGAACTCTCTTCTCATTCAGAAGCCATAGACAAATATAGAATGTTCTTCTATTGCCAAAACAAGACAGTAAACTTCAGGCTAAGCCTTTCTGTTTCTGGTTTGAATGCTTCAACCCCTGTTACCTGAGCAGGAGGGGGCTGGGCTTTTTGTTTTTTAAACTGAAGAAGAAATTAAATGTATGTAGCAAACGGAGCTTTCTTGCATCAAATCCTTTATTTGTGTGTGAGTAGCTTTCATTTTATTTTTAGTAAAAACTATAATTGGTTTCTTTTTGAAGGAAGATTGGGAGCTTTCACATCTACTTTCTTTAAGTTAAGAGAACAATTCAGAAAGTAGAAAGGCAAAAGGAGAGCATTTCCTTCCTGAAAGTCAACCAGGATCTGAGAAAATTCTCTGTTTTGTCACATAAATCTTGTCTTTTAATAGTTTGATTTCTTTCGTGTAGGGAGACAACAGCCAGTGGGAGCTGAGACCTGACAGGGTCTTCCAGAGGAGGCTTTTATTCTGGCAGAGACCTGTTTTTCAGACTGTTGGGCCTTCACCCAAACCCTCATTGATGGCAGTGAGAGTCTTTCTAATGCCTTTGTTGGATGCTGGGTTGGAATTAGGCTGCATATGGCATTTCCTTTCAAAGGCAAAGTATGCTTTTATTTGCCAAAGTTAACAAACAGCAGCAACAAAAGCTATCTCTAAACAATTTAGGACTTTAGCCTCTAAATTCCATCTGTAGGATGGAATAGATGCACTCTGCTCTGAGCCAAATCTTCTACTGGTATTGTTTATAGTGATGCATTTTATTTTGAGGAGAAGTATTACCTGAACGAAATTTAAGGTAGGACTGATGGGTTCACCAGGGGCAGCAGAGGATGTTCTTCACTCCTCAGACTTCTTTAGGAGGTAATGGCAGAATTTAATGATGCAATGATAAAAGTTAATATTTTAGTCCAGTTCTTTAGTCAAATCCTCCACACTTGGGTGAGTAAAACTACCAGCTTATCACTTCCTATAATCTGGATTAATCTTTTGTCAGTGACATTATTTTAATCAGTAGTATAGTGTCAGTTTTACTGGAAATGTGTTCTATCATGAGCAGATACTATGGAATTGCAAGTGCCTGGAGAGGTTAGTAGTAGTTGGGTGGAAGAAAAATGAAGCAAAAGAGCTTTGAAGCAGCACCTTTGCCTTTGTATTGGGGGAGTGGATTTCCTGGGCTTGATGAGCTGCTTAAGAACAATGAGTTTTGTCAGAGCTCTTATTTTACAAACAGTGACTATTGAAGACTATTGACTACTGCCTCTGGAGGGACAAGAAGTGAGACATTTCAGGCTTAGGAAACTTGTTGTGAGCTATAGTTTAACAATCCTGTTCTATCACACCCACCCTGGCAATTTTTGTGACTGGCCAAGGTTTGAGCAGGGGGAAGGGAACAGCTTTCCCATTGGTCATAAAATTCACAGAGCATTTCTTCTGAAGACAATAAAGCTGGGAGAAGGCCTCTTTATTTGCTGTGAAAATCATCACCCTTTCCGGCAATATAACTCCTGAAGAAAAGAGGGAGAAGGAAGAGACAAGACTGCATATCAAAGCAAAGCGAAGTGTTAAAAGGGTCTGTTGCCTCAATATGACAGATAGGCCTCAAAACCTCAGACAATGTAGCCAGGAAAGGCAAAAAAAAAAAAAAACAGCTCCACCATCGGACCTCACAACTAGTTTACAAAGCAAAATAAATTAGCATCAGAACTAGCCCTGGCCTCTTTCTAGTGCTTCCACTCTTAGCTTTTCAGGAATATCCTTCATCTACCTCATAAAATCCAGCAGCTCTACCTACTTTAGACAGAAGTTGTCATGGTGTAGAATAATATCAGATGATGCTGGATTATTCGTAAAGGATTGTAATCTGGATTCTGTGATTTAATATTTCAGAGGAAGTTAACGTCTGTACTTGAGGACTGGAAGCGCACTCAAGTCAGCTCAAAACATGAATCAGCTGCCTGGCCTGAAGATATGCTCAGTTCACATCTGCATCTTGATGTTTGTTTAGTGTTAAGTTTTTGAGTTTATAAAGATATGGACTGTCAGAGATCAGGCCCCAGAGTTTTGTTTTGGGGCTCTCTAGATATTTAAGCACTTCAGAAGTGCAGGAAGAGAAAAGGGCAAATTCTCCCTAGTATAATTTCACTGGTTTACGTGAAGTTGTGAAGCAACAGTAATTTTAAATAAGTGTTGAAGATGGAGATTGTGCTGCATGTGATGTTCTGTACAGTTACATTAGATAAAACCTCAGCCAAACCACACCAGGCTGCCACTGTGTGAACTTGGGTCCAACCTGTGTAACATGAGTAACAGTATTCCTGCCAGGCGTCTTGGTGCCATGAGTAGGACTGATGTTATTACAAAGTTAGGTGCGTAAAGGTTTGTGAAACATGGTGAAATTCTGTTTGTATTTTCTACATTTGTTCCTGTTACACATGTCCAGAGAACTCATGCTGAAAAGAACAGAATAGGATCATAGAATTGGGACCTTTCTGCAGACTGGAGGCATTTTCCCTTCTCTTCTGTTGACTTCTATTCAAAATGCTAATCCTTACAATTTTGAATGTGTTCTGGTGTTCTGTACTAAAGCTCATTGGCCAAATTCTGTCTTTCACTTTGCTGGTGTAAATTTTTGTATTCATATTTGTCATGCAGAAATAACCGACTCTAAAGCAGAGTCATTTTTATTGCCTTTAAACAAGGATTGAACAGACCTCCCTGTATGGATTTTGTTTGACAGAAGATGCAGGTGGATTTCCAAGTGGCAAGATGGGGGAAATCCCATTGCCAAGGCCTGTATAGACTAAAAAGCAAGTGAATAACTGCACGTTTTTCGAAGTGTTGTATATTCTTTAGGCATTCAGCGTTTTGCCTGAACAGCCTCTTACGAGACTTGTTTCTCCCCCTTAGGCTTGAGGGAATATAACTTCTTCTTTCAAAGACTAGATGCTGTATGTTTGCAGCACATTTGGTGCTGGTGCTATAGCACTTACCAACATCGTCAGAAAAACTGTCTTGTGCTTTCAGAGTGATTTTTATGGAACAACGAAGGTAGGAGAGCTGTCACCTATGGGAAAAGCCTCTGCTCATAATCAGTTCACCTCTGTTTTGAAACTTGTTCCCTCCCTTTTTTATGGTCATGGAAGTGCAGTTCTTAAGATGTACTTTCAGCTTTGTGAGCAGCTTTTCATTGCTGCTGGAACTGCCTGGTGCTCAACTTCTCCAGCTTACTGTTTTGGGCACCAGTTTACCACAGATGTATGTTGTTTTCTCTCAAAGGCAAAAAGTAAAGTTTGCTCCTGTGTGAGTGATTGCAGACCTCCATAAATGCATTGAAATGAACAGGAGGAGATTTGTAACTTGTTCTAAGGTGATTTTATTCTACTCTCCATCAAAGAATTTCCCTTTGTGTGTGTGGAATTGCCACCTCAAATCTGCAGTTGCTGTGGCTTTGTTCTGTTCTATTACAATGACTAGTTGTCTTGGCTTTGCTTGTTCTGTCAAACTGGGGCTTTAGGAGAGGGGGCAGGAGCAGTGTGAGGGTTAGAGAAGGGTCTTTTCCCATCTGTGTTCTTGCTTGAAAACAGTAAGTAGTCAGTGTTTCCTCCTTCATGTGTTTAGAGTCAAAACACATTTGCTTTCTCCTCTATCCTGAACACCCTCAAGAATGCAGTGACTAAGCACTGGATCCTAGCTGCATTGTGTTTAGGATCAAGTCCCACTCCCTCCAGTTCCAAAGTTACAGGGAGAAACACTCAGACATTCTTCAACCAGAGAGAATGATAGATGAAAGCCTCAGTGGATCTTTTCTGTGGGAAATGTATTCCTGTAACACTAAACCAGGATGATAGTCTGGCGTTAAATACTGAGGTCTTCCAGTTTCAAGTAGCATAACCTCAAAACCTTCACTAAATACCAGTTGAAGACATGGTTTTACATTAGATATTATATTTGAAGTTACAGAGTAAGACTTGAAGCCATTTCTTCTTTTGTTCCAGATTAGTTGTAGGCAACAGAGTTGAAAGACCTGGAGGGCCTGAGGCAGTGGCAGCAATTTCAATCAACTGTTTTGTCATCTGCCAGGTCATGAGGGCACAAAGCAGGGATAGGAGAAGATAAACCCCAAAATCTGTGGAGATGGAAACATCACTGGTACTGAGCCTTGTTTCTGTAGCTGCTACAAGTCAGACTACTCAATGTAAGTAAACCTTTGGAAAGAATCCCTACTGATCTTAAAGGGGTGAGAGTACAGGAACATCTCTAGCACACTTCCAAGATAGCTTGTAGAAATCACTTGCCTTAATAATTATTGTTTCCATAATGAGATAATATTATTATTGATAGTATTTTGCAACACGTAATGAACAAATAATGAAATCAATATGCCTAATTTCTGTTCTGATCACTTCAGGTAAGTCTGAGCCTCAGTTGTTCCATCTTTAAGAATAGTGTCTCATATCTATTTACAGGAAATAACAAAAGTTAATAATAATAGGTGTAATTCCTTCATTCTTGCCTATACAAGACCTTTACTGGCATTCCTAAAGGTTTGCAAAGAGACAGAAGGGCAGTGCTCAGTGTGTGCATACAGCCTTAGGGAATAGAAAGCAATGATTCCATCTAAGAAAATGCTGAGGGGTTTGATCATGATCCAGCAAAAGGAGCAGACTCCAGTGGAGCAGATCGATTGGCACTGAGCATTCCTGGCCTAGCAAATGAAAAGAAGAGGGGAAGAAGCAGCAGAATTCCTTATCTGGGATTTTCCCTAAAGCATGACCCAGTAGCCATTAAATGAATGATAGGCTTCCACTAACTTCAGAGGGCCTTATGCTGGCCTTTGGGCATTTGGGAGTGTTCGCTCCTGTGACATGCTGATTTCTTCATCTCTTCCTGAAATTAGGATGCTCAGTGTCTTGTTGGCCTATTCCAGAACAGGGTCCCAACACCTCCTGTGAATGCTCTGCCCTGTGCAGGCTTGAAATTTGGAAGGCTAGAAAGCCCTAGGCATGTTTCTTGAGCAGACAGCAGGCAGTTAGAATGTGGTATATTTTATATAAACATATACACACACACATATGTATATATAAAAATCTATCTCACAGTATGTCCACCCTGCTAGAAAAAGGACAGCACAGACAGGTCAAATCAGTCCTTTCTCTGAAAGACTGCAGTTTAAATCCACAGGAGCAAAAGGCAGGTAGGGAAAGAAGAGAAGTTGTGGGGTTTTGGGCAAGTGTTCTGCCATCTGTAAATCACAGTTTGTGAGCAATTCCATTGCCCTTGTAAGGGCTACTCAAAAGTAAGCTGTTTTTCAAGACCAGCCTCTTTTGTCTTTGCTCAGAGAGTATTCAGTGAAGAACAAATCTGGTTTTAAAATACCTACTGCCTCATCCACCCCAAAATTCTGTTCACCCAGAGTAATAACCTATTCTGATTGTCCCGTTCACTTCAGTGGACTCTCTAAACTGAAGTTGTGTGCAGCGGGATTGAGGATAACTTGGTCTGTCCATAGAAATTAGATGCATTGTTTTAATATAGACAATTTTTCTATACAGTTGATATCATTTTTCTAAAGTCTGTTCTAAGCAATTGCTTTTCCATCGGAGATTGATTCAGTGCTTGCTTTGAAAACTGTTATTTACAGGCATGTGTGGAATAGAGCAGGGGCAGGAGGAAGGGCTTAAAGGAAAGGAACCTTCCTGGGATGTAACACTGGAATACTGTGAGGATCTTTTTAGGGGAGGCATTGGGCAGCCTGAATTTCTACTGATCTCAGTGCATGGCAAAACTACTCAGCACCTTGGAGGATCAGATACTGTTACATAAGTGGATTTGGCCTCTCTTCTTTTCCGCAGTTTTCCCTCTTTTCTTTCTCCCCTGTCTTGTTTCCTTTTTTTCTCCTGTTCATACAAGTTAAGGTTTTTGTTTTCAGGATGCTCTGTGTTTCTGTTTTTTTGTCTTGTTCCTCATGACAGTCAGACATAACCTCCTCTTGCTTCATGACTTACTGCTTAAACGCAATTGAGGAATTGTGCATTGGAGGCTAAGCTGTGGCTGTATTAATTGAGTGTGTTACCAAGGATCTCTAGTCTTGCATATCCTGAGAGTCACTACTACTGAGTGAAGCAGTTTTCCTTATCACTCCTGGGTTTGGAGCATTGACTCATTGTTTGATCTTGCAGATCTCATTTCACAGTGTTCTGAGGTTTAGAGAAGTTGTTTCTAATATGAAGCCTTACTTCCAGCCCCCTACTATATATATTTTACTTGAACTTTTCATATATATTTCTAAAACTTGAGGAAAATAAGCAAAGTATAGGTGGTGTAAAATACAGCACTTTCATCATGCTTGCTTTCTGCAGACATGCTGCTTCATTCTAAGCTATCAGATTCCTATTAAAAGCAGTTATTTGAAATCACAATTTTTTTTAACATCTCTGAAGTGAAAATACTTCCTTGTCAAAGGACTTTGCATTTGCTTCAGCATTAAAGGTCAAGCAAGAAATACAAGAAGTAGTCAGCAGATCAAACCCAGCACCCAGTAACTGAACCGTCATTTAACTGCTAGCAAAAGAATCCTTCAGAGCAATTAGGATCTATCTTTGTTACACTGGATGCTTCCCACCAAGCAGGGAACCTGGCACAAACACCCCAACAATGCAAAAGCAGCAAAATCTCTTCTCAGCATAAAACTTCAGTGTCCTCCTACCTGTGGAAGTGGATTGCACTGTTTTCCTCATCCATTCATAAGAGCTGTGCCTTTGGCTGTTGGGAGAGATTTGCTGTGTATTAATTGTATCTACAGGAGGTAACCCCCCAGATCCAGTGGGATGGAGGGAGCTGTAATCAGCAGAAGTGTAGGAGACCTGTCCAGGAGATGAGCTGTTGATCTGAGCAGCAGCAACCGTGCTGGAAGGTCCTGGGCCGTATGCGTTCCAGTCCTCCCTCTGTGGGCCATAGTGGGATCCCCAGGTTCCCGCAGGCTGGCCGTGGGTGTCCAGAGCTGGCACATGATGATATCCCATGTAATCTGGATAAGACGGAGTAGACACAAAGTTTTGCACTGGCAGGTTGTTGTTGCTGCACCTTGCAGATCCTGGATACATGCTGGTTTCTTTATCCAAAAGATAACTCACATACATGATGCTCACAGCCTGGCTTTGTCTTGCTGGGACATCCTGCTCCTCACAGTGTGTGTTTGATCTCTCTTCCCCTCCTCTTTCTTTCTCTCTTTTCTAGCCCTGACTGGCTCTATAAATGACTCATGCTAGCCCTGATGTCCCTTTACTACACATGATTAACAATGGTTTTACCAGGTGCTGGTGGTAACAGTTTACTAAGGTCCTGCCTGATGTCACAGGTAACTGCCTGCCCCAAAATTACATTTGCATTCAAATGAAGGGCTGACCATGCAGGCAACCCCACCTTGCTGCTAGGTCTAGTGCTTCCTTTCTCACAGATCCTTTATGTATCACCATCCTGGTTCTAAACTTTTGAATGTAGTTTGAAATCTTGTGGTCTTCAAGCAGAGGTGTGTGTAGTTATCCAGTTAATTCAGACAGAAGAAGTAGTTTTTTATTCCCGAGGAACACGTGTCAGAATGTAACTTCAGGCCCTATGTTATAGTGACTTAAAGCCTGGTATCTGCTGGGGTGGTAGTTCTTTTTTTACAAGGTGCTGTACTATTTTAAGCTGGAAAACTAAGGACCAGTTCAGCCTTTAACTGCAGCTCTCACAGTTTGTCACGAGCGCTGTTTTTAAGCTCTTAGTCCATGTGGGAGAGCACTCGGAAACCACAGTAATCCTGCTGCTTTTAACATTACAAAGGATATACAAGAAGTCTCATAGTCATTTTGAGCGTTTGTTCATAGGAATAGTCTTGTTGATGTTAGCAAGCCTATTCATGAGCTGGCTGCTTGCCACAGTGATTGAAGTGTCTCTGCTGGACCTTCCAATGTTAACAGAAAGAGAATCTGTTATTGGGAGAATGCAGAATTTGTCACTTTCTCTGTGTCTTGTGTCTCTTTGTGATATTGAAATGAGTGGTAGTTTTCCCTAAAGGTTGTTCTGTTCTCGTGGCTGTGCCTGTTCACAATAAGCAGCACCTTTTCCTAGAAATATGGGAACACGTCCTAGCTTTTTAGCTCAAAACAAGCTGTTTCCTCCCTTTCGGGAGCAACCCCGTGTTTATGAGGAGCAAATTGCTGTGAGATTATTTATAAGCAGGAGCCAGGAGAGAAAGTGTTGATTTCGTTTTTTTCAAGAGGTAGATCCCTCAGCGTTGTCTCTTAGTGAGATTTTCCTGTTTTCATTCCTCTTCTTTTAATGATGTGATACTTAATTGCACCTTTATTAATGAACCAACTTGTTACGAAGGGTTTTTTTTTCTTAAACAGGTGCAAAGTATAATGAGGTTTTTCTTTGTTCAGAGGCGTATTTTGTCTTTCAGAGTCTTTTGCACTTTAGCACCATTTAAACTTACAGGTTTGTCCTGGTTCTCAGGAGGAAAAAATCACTTCCCACACCTGACAACACCTTTTGTGAGAGAATGCTTTGGCTGTGCTCACAAGGTGGGTTGTGACTGTGGTTGTGGAAACCCTTTTCTGCCTGTTCATTTCAAGGCTAAGTGGAGCAGCACAGGCTGGCCCCTTGAGTGTTTAAAGTTTTTCCTTCTGGGTTAAAATTTGTGCCCTTTTACTTCTTCTTGTGAGCTTTTGACGATGATGTTTTGCCAGCAGCATTGTTGAAAGGTATTTTAGAAAGCACTAGGTGGGGGAAGTTGGCAGAAACTGTTCCTTCTTGCATATGTGAGCTTATTCAGTTGCAGTTTACACATCTGTGACAGCTGGCCATTCACAGTGACTATCATAGCTGCTGGGAGAGACCCTTCCAATCTGGGGGAGTCATTAATCAACGCATGATGTATCTGAACAGCTTACTTCAGCTTCATTCTTCTAGATCAGAAAATAAATCATATTGTCCTAATTCTGAATTAGCTGTCTCTATGCAGCCTGTGTCTGTAGCTAAACAAATGGGATTTAAATGCCACATAATCCATAGATGCTTTTTTTGCTTTTAAACTGGAATGTTTCATTCCCTTTCTCAGTCATTTAGAGCCATGTGGTTGCTTGCTAGCTCTCAAGTTCAGACTACTGAAATAGTTAGATTCTTTACAGCTTTTTGTTGTAACTTGATTTCTGTTTCCTTTCTTCCTCCTCAAAACTGTTGGGAACTTGTCCTTTTAAGCATTTCTATACCTCCCCTGAATGCAGGTGTACCAATAAATCAGCCAGAGGAAGAAGCAGTGTTTTCTTCTTTATGGTGACAATAGTGGCCCTCCAGCTGCCTGGAAAATAGTCTAATCACCTGCATTGAACTAAACTTCTCCTGCTGCCTAATCCACCCCCCACACAAACACTGCAGACAGGCTGGGTCTGGTGGCATAGTCTGGATCCTGATCCACATTTCTTCAGTGTTCAGGAATGTTGGGTAGACCAGGCCATAGCCATGTGTTCATTCTCTATATTACTGCAGCATTGTTATGTGGGAAACACTGATCTTTTTTCACAGTGGTATAATTTGGTTCCTGAAGCAACTGAAAGTAGTAAAATAGTTTATTCAGGATTATTAGAAAACAAATAGCAATTATGGCATAAAAATACCTTTTGATGCTCTCACTCAGTATGTGTATATATTGGTGTGGAAGGAGACTATTTTCCTTGTTTCATACTGCTAAAAGAAAGAACCTTACAATATATGTTTGTTAAACTGACAATACCTTAATCCTCTGGCTGCATGCTGTGACCTCAAAGCAGGAAACTGCTTCCTTGGGATTCCCAAGTACCCTGAGTTGGGCTGATTTCATCAAGTAACTTGGTTTCAGTTAGTCCAAGGGTTTTTAATTTATATCATTGTTGAACCACAGTCTTTAGACTTTGAAGTTTTCTGATGGCTGGAGTATATGAACAATCACATGCTGATAGAATTGATTTAAACTAAATCTTTTCATAGGTTCTCTAACACAGAGTATAAAGGGATTTGGATTTGAGTTGCTTTTCATGCTTTATAGCAGGAATATGTATCAGTAAGCGGTGTCATCTTGAAAAGATCAGTGTATATGTATACCCAATCCTTTATAAATGTGCCATTCTTCAGTCGAAGCTTCTGAGAAGACAGTTCAGAAGCTTCTTCAGTCATTTGTTACATCTGTGAAGTGTTTATATGCAGTACTACAGGTGTGCAATATTTGGTGCTGCTACTTTTGGTGAATAAATCTTGAAGTTAGTGTGCTAATAGGGCAGATTCACAGGTGAAAAACCAGTTCCTTCACGCAGGCCTTCAGCTGGTAGCTCTTGGCACATTGGATGCCCAAGACTTCTGTGTACCTTGATACCAAACACAGCAAAGTTCAGAATTTGGAACTAAAACTGAGTTTTGGTTCAGGATATTCGCCCATTTTGAAATAAATTGACAATGTATTTTGAATTCTAAACTCTTTCTCTTCAACTTGGTGAAATTTAAAAACTCATTTTACTTCTTGTACTATTTTACCAATGATCCTGCACTGAGAATTCTGAATTGCATATTGTCGTTCTGAATAAAGCTCTGTGCAGACATTTTGGTTTAGTGCATTATACTTTTTACATGCATGAGTGATGGTGCCTGAGCAGGAGAGAGTTTCTACCTGCGCAGAAGCCTGGAGTAAGAAAGCAGGAGCCTGTCTCTCCTTCCTATGTTTTCCTGTAACTATATTTTGAAGGATATAGTAACTTCAAGCTTTTCTACCTTCTCATCTTTACTTGCTGTAATGTAGCAATGAAGAGGGTAGGTGGTGGTCTGAATAGCTGACTTGAGTGACAACAGCACTTGGATGATGTATTAGCAGCTTCACTGGCTGGAGCGATGTGCTTCAGCCCCGACACATTAGAAATGATGTTGCCTTGTCTTCGATTTTTATGCGCAAATATTACAGAGCAGATAATGGGTCTGATTTAACAAAGGCCGAACAAAAAGCAATAAACAGCATCCAAATTCAAACACTCTTCTTCTTAAGCTTGTGTTTTCATATGTCTTCCATAATTCTTTTGTGGGTAGCAGCATTAAGGCTACAAAACCAATTGAGGTGGAATTAATTGCTTTGTAAAATATTATTCTTCCTTCTCAGTAGCTTCTATTATGTGATGATAAATCCCATGCATCATCAATATGAAATGAGATTTCTCCAAGTTGATTTGTGAAGAGACCAAATTCAAGATCTTGTAGATCTAACAAGTACAGTGACAATTCTGTTTTCTGGGCTCATATTGAGATGCCAAAAGATGGATGGAAATTAGAAGCTGTCCTGAATCCTCAAGAGAGGAAAGAACTTCATGGGTTTGAAATAAGCATAAAGCAGCTTCCCCATATGGCCTCTCTGTAAGCGGTGAATATGAATAGTTCCTATATTCAGAGGTTAGGAAGTAGCAGCCACCATATACTGGTTGGGAAAACATCTCCTAAGGTGGTATTATCTTAGATAGTGCAGATGGTGATGTGCTTGCTCTGGTCAGCGACTAGGCAGGAACACTGGAATGCTCCAGTCCACTTCGATTATTCTTGTTCTGCTCCATGAGTTTCCAGGGCTTTCCTTTGCCATGGCATAGAGATTTGCTAAGATTGCATCCTAAGCAAATTCCATGTTGATCTGTCTCGGGATATAGACCTTCTCCTACACATCCGTTTCCATACCTACAGCCTTACAGAACTGTAGTAGCTCCTTCTAATTTTTCTGAGCTTTCATTGCTTTTTGTCCCCTAAGAGTAGCAACGCTCGTTTTTTGGAGGCTGTTTGTTCCTCTTCCAATCCTGGTCCTTTACTCCTGTGAAGCAATGGGGACAGCTAGTGGTCAGCAGGCTGAATGGCAAGGAGATGTTTCAAATACATCTTTCGGTGACTATGAATGACCTTATTCAGATTTCAATGCTTTAAGGCAGTTCCACACGGAACAGGAGCACCTGAAGTGGCGTAAATCGCATCTTGTATGCATGCCCATGCTGGTGAAGGGTCCTGCCTTAGCATTTTGGTTATGTTGCAGGGATTTTTTGCTCTTTAGTTAACTATAACATTTCTTTTTTGAAACCTGAAGTAATGCTGTTATGGAATATGCCAGACACCTTCAAGTGAACTTTACAAGTCTTTATCTGTTCAACAGAGTGCTCAAAGGTCTAAAATGTGCTGTGATAAGAGTCACATTGTTGAGCTGCCACATAGGGGTAGGTGAATGAGTGCACAGGGCTGGTCTGTCACTGATCCACTGCCCCTCCTGTAATCCAGTCACACTGCTGGTATTTCACACCAGCAGAAATGTCTTACAAGGTGATGACAGTGAGGAAGGAGGAGCAGAGCTGTGGTATTTTAGTCTTGTATTCTTTAAGGAAGGAGTAGTTGTGTTTCTTTGTTAATAGGTCTGTGCTAACTGCAGGATGGCGCTGCTTAGCTCTCTGTGATGTAAGGGCACAACTGACTTCTCTGAATAGATAATAAAATGAAGACTGAACACTTGAGAGAGATGATTCTCAGTGCCACTGTTTTGTTCACTTACCTCAGGCTGGACAGATAATGTGTGTTCCATATTTATCTGTAAAATAGAAGGAACGCTCATAACCTCATTTTTATGAGATAGAATTTGTTAGATATTACAAAAGAGTTGCTGCATGAAGAGTGCAAAACATGAACTGTTTCTTTTATCATTTGTGAAATGAGTTAGCCAAGATATGCTGATATATTTATTTTTAGCCTTTAGGATGGCTAAAGTAAATGGCTGCTTCATAAGAACATAGTTCTGAAGAAGAGCATCTCTTTTCCTGCCAGCGGTTTTCAGGATGCTCTGTGCTTTGAATCGTTAACACCTTGCATTGCGCTGGATCTCCTGGGGCTGCGTGAGTCATGCCGCTGGTGCAGTGCGATTGAAAGAGGTGGAACTCCTGCAGCAGAACCTGGAAATTCACTACCAAACATAGGAAGAAACCAAAGCTCAGTAAGCTTGGCTGCCCCCAGGAATGGAAGGGAAAACTCGACCCATAGCCAAGAAGCCTGCTTCGGTCAGGTCACACCTGATGTAGCAGCAGACCTGATGCATAACAGAAGGTCTCAGTCCCTGCAAACCTCCCCTGGACTGTGTGATAAGTATGAAGTGGGTGGCCAGCCGAGCTACGTAGAATGCGATCTGGTGTTCCAGTACTCTGGGTTTGTGTGTCTCTCTGTATATATGTTTAACACTCTTCTGCTGCTGGAAACGCACATGTCTGCAGGTCTTTGAAATTCAGAATAAAACTGAGGGTTTTTTTAATATATGGCAAAAGTAAATGAGGCTGTAAAGCTTGACTGGTGAAATTTTGTGTTTTGTTTTGGGTTTTTATCCTCCTGTAGTATAGAAAATATCCCTAGAAACGCCGGAGCGTCTCACTGTAGGTGGCACTGCTCCCCAGCTCCGTTTCATACAGCTGTACAGCCACTCCTGAATTAATAGTCGCAGAAACAGCCTCTCGTTCAAGTGGTATTTCCCACTAGGTGGCACTTTCAATACACGGCACAGGCAAAGCCTCCGTGGCTGACTAAAGACTGCTAGTAACTACGATTCAGATTTGTAGTCAGTAATTGGCCAAGCTAAAAAAGGCTCAACGTAGTGCTGCCTGCAGCAGGTTTCACAGCTCCTTTAAAACTAACATTGATTAAATCCCTACCCCCAACTCGCTGTAATTAGCTCAGAAATGATCCCTGCATTCAGCCTCCTCCACTGTCCCATACCCCCCCCACCAACCTGACTAACCTTGTCTCTCCATAGTAATTAAATGTGATAGCATTGTTTAAAAGAACAAGTTTTATTTTGATTTGCCAGATACAACCAAATTGAAATACTGTTGTATTTCCCCACTGCTAATAAACATGGGAATACAGGAGTTCTTGCTCTGTTTATTTGGAGGTGAGTTGTAACCTTCTCAGGGTGGAATATAGGCAAGACCTAAGAAGGAGAAGATCCTCGGTAAAGTTGCGTGATGTTCACTGACCAAATGGAAACCAAGTGGGGAATGGATAGGGCTTTAAACATACAAGTCCATGATGGAGTTGTGTTGACTGATAGAGGCTATCGTCACCACGTGTCAATTTACTATCAGTAAGTGCACAACTCACTGCTACTGCTGCTGTTTATTATCCTAAATGTTTGAGTGTACAGCTATTTGGTGGGAGCAGAAGCGATAAAGATCCTACTAGCAGCCGAGGAAACCTAGATTCAGTTTTCAGCTCAGATCACCAAGTTCAGTTTTGCTGTTGGCACAGTATTTAACTTATGGCAGTACAACAAATCTTGAACTGTTCATGGGTACAATGCCAAAATGCTGTTCTTCACCTAGAGTTATGAATAGAGGAGCTCAAGTCACTGGGAGAACTGACCTGAGTTGTGTTTTTCCAGTGGCTCTTTTTAAGGACACGAGTACATGCTCAGCAGCTGAGACATGTGAGTGGTTTTGGGTATTAAGCTTGCATATGGCTGAGTGGTTTATAGGGCTCGAAATTATTCAGTAAACTCAAAAAGAGCCTGTAAGCTATTTATGTTGACTGTGCCCTTTTGCGTGAAGCTACTCTAAGTAGTAGGCTTGCAATTGGCAGTGTTAAAAATTCATTATGAACCAGATGAGCTGATTTAAAAATAAATCAAACACTTTTGGTTCACTTTTACTGGTTTGCTGAGTGTGTTTCTGCAAATCCCTTTATAAACTCAGGAGTTGGAAACACTTGAGTTTGGTGTTAAAGGCAAAACTTCCAGCCTGAAGGAAGCTCTGAAGTCTCTCATGGTGGTGTCGTGGTTTAAGCCCAGTCAGCAACTGGGCCATGCAGCTCTCGCTCACTCCCCCTCCCCATTCCTTCCCCCCGCTCCTGGAGGGATGGGGAGGAGAATTGAAAGAATGTAACTCCCATGAGTTGAGATAAGAGCAGCCCAGTGACTGAGGTATAACACAAACCACTGCTGCTGCCGCCACCTGTAATAATAATGACAAGGGAAATAACAAGGGAAGAGAATACAACCGCTCACCACCCCCCAACCGCTACCCAGCCCGACCCGAGGAGTGATCTCACCCTTCCAGGTAACTGCCCCCAGTTTATATCGTGGGCACGATGTGCTGTGGTATGGAATACCTCTTTGGTCAGTTTGGGTCAGGTGTTCTGTCTCTCCTTCCTCCCGGCTTCACCTCCTCCCTGGCAGAGCATGAGGCTCAAAAAGTCCTTGGTCAGACTGAGCACTATTGAGTAGTAACTGAAACCATCGGTGTTATCAGTGCTGTTCCCAGGCTGAAAGTCAAAACCACAGCACTGCACCAGCTACTAAGAA
>JAOEHY010019718.1:0-43758 GCA_025447955.1 Psilopsiagon aurifrons | reverse complement strand
TGCCCATGGCAGGGGTGTTGGAACTAGATGATCTTAAGGTCCTTTCCAACCCTAACTATTCTATGATTCTATGATTCAAAGATCCTGAAAGAAATCCTGTATAGATGATCTTTAGATTTATTGTTAATTATTGCAAAATCAATACAGTTAAAAAAACCCCTTGGAGTGAAAAAATCCCTTTATCTGTGCAATAATTGTACCTTTCCAAAAGGAAGAGAGATGGGACAGAAGGTAGTGGGAGGGTAAAAACAGAATTCTCATGTAAATTACTTTTGGAAAAAAAGTAAGGTACTTTTTAATCTAAGGCATCCCAGTTTGTTTGGCTGACTGTGGTTTTCTTTCCTTTGGGGAAAAAAAAAAAAATAATGCAAAATCCAACTGATTATAACCTTAAGCCTAGTTTCATTCACAGAAGGTAATTTTAGGAAATTAATTTCCCTCATTAGGTTCTATAAGTCAATACTAATTTTCTGAAATTATCTAGGGAAGAAGAGGTAGACTTCTCTTTAGTTATTAAGGTATTTCAATAAGAAACCCTGAAAATTTATTATTTCTGTGAGTTTAGAAAATACTGTTATGGTGTCTGATTTGAAGGATATTCTATGAAATTCCTAATAAATACCTCTGCTCTGGAACACTTAAATAGTTTGAGGCTGCTACCATATTACTATCATAGACGTGCTATTGAATGAATCAAAACTAAGCACATGCCCTTAGGGTAGGCCAAGTCTTTAACTCAGAAAAAAAGCTCATATATATGAAATATAATTTGTCTTGAAGTGCTTCTGAGACTATATTCCTGAAACAGCTGCAGCAACTAAATAAGAAAAACAAGAATTCATCCAGGACAACTTTCTGGTTGTTTGTTTTGGTGGTTGTATTTTTTTGGTTGTGTTGGTTTATGGCTTTGTTTTTTTGGTTTGTTTTTTTTTTTTTTTTCAGAAGTAAGTAAAACAAGAGAAATACCACACTGAGTGAGTCTTTGCATTTGGAAATGGATCTATATTGATAGCAGCTTGCTTAGTAAAGTCATATGTATTAAGTTATAATTCATTGTTTCTGGAAGTGTAGATATCTCTATAGGTGCTCCAGACAGTAAAACTAAAGTAGTAGATTAAAGCAAATGTAGCAATTTATAATCTATTAAACCTAGTAGTACCACATGTACTACCAGGCCCCTGTATATAACATATATCTGTGAGATTAATTAAATATTTCAACGCATCTACACAGAAATGGATTATGTGAAGTAAAAAAAAAAAGAAAATATAAACATTAACTCCTCCCCACCCAAACCCTAAACCAATTCAAAATCTTGTTATTCTGCTGATGAAAGCTAGATACGCAACCAGAATATTCTGCTAATTGCTAATCAGTCTGTCAGAAAGAAAAAATGTAGCAAAAAATATATGGAGGTATTTCAGAAATACTGGGGCAGAGCACTGGATTTCTCAGAAGATTTCTATAAAAGCTGAGAATCAAAATGCTGAAGACAAAACAAATCAAAGGGGACATGCTGAAGTTACATTTGCCAGTAAATAATTCATGATGTACTGAGAGTAAATTAGCTGCTGCTATTTGCTGTTTTAATCATACAATTAGAAAAATAAATTGTCAAACACACTATTTGCTACAGGAGAGATACCTCTGTATTACGAAAAAAAAAAATAAAATCAAACAGTAATAGCAGAAACCACTGCTGTAACTTTAAGTGTATCAAGCAAGGCTCAAAGTTTAACTGGGGAAAAAAGTTATATTTGGGTGCCTGAATCTGAATTGTAGAATGGTTTGAGTTGCAAGGGACCTTAAAGATCATCTAGTTTCAACCTCTCTGCAACAGAATCTATTCTTGACTTTTCTGAAGAAATGCAAATCAGCATTCTTTTAGGCATATTTGACCCTCTAGCAATTGGTTGGAAGCTAATTTCTTCCAAAAGAAAAAAAAAAAAATAAAATCTTTTGATTTCATTTACCTATGACAGGGGTTTTCATAACTTTCTATGACGGATTTGTAGCTGCCCAAATGTAGCTGGCAGGAATAAAATGAGTTGGCCATGAGTCTGCTGTAGTAAAGAAATTCTTTCACCCTTTGATATGTTTCTTGAAAAGAAATTGTTTATACATTGGCTAACACTTCATATTCAATAGATTAATATTAGCCAATATAGACTGTCACAGAAAGAACACTGATGGATAAAGATATATGTGAATTCAAATATCTTTTATTTCTTTGCATTCACATTTAGAGATAACTGTAGGCGTTAAGCCATCCAAGTACAGATCTGTCTGGAATATTTGAACTTGGTGTTTTAAACTTGGATTAGAATCAATCCTTGACTGTAAGGATCTTATTTCTATTAATGTATTACAAGAACTGTGCTGAAGGGCCAGCTGCTAAAACCCTGCCACTAGGTCAGGGAGAAGATGGGAGCAATTTAGATTCCATCCTCCTGAATATGAATCAATTCACCAGTTAACTTCTTTCCACTAGAGTGACTTCTTACTGGGATTCATAAGCATACTTCATAAGAACAAGGTTTTAGGGTCTTTTTTTCCTTTGGAGAGAAGAGGATGCTCTCTACAGGGTATTCACCCTTCATCTCAGCTTCAAGCAACAGAAGGACCACAATAAGTCATACAAAATATGGCATAGGCCAAAATTTTCAGCATTGGGTAGTGAAAGGTAACTACTGAGATCCTAAGGATCAAAACAAACAAACAAACAAAAAAAAAAAACCCAAAAAACCAAAAAACCAAAACCAACCAAACAAACAGAAAAAACCTAAACAAATCCCCACAGCCAAAATATTTTAGTATAAACCCCTCATAGTAAAATTCAGATCCTTGATGCACATAGAGCTAGATTACCACAAACACCTGAAGCAGCACCCAGATTTGCAGTGGGCTTGCAGACACTCATCTTGGAGGAAAGAGCTTTTCCCTCATTGAGCTAACTCCTAAAATCTCAGCAAAAGACCAGGTTTTAAATGACAGGATCATAACAAAACAAAACCCCATAAAACTAGATAGTGTCACCAATATAAGGTAGTGTAATGACAGACATGGACTTGAGGTCTAAAAACTCAATACAGATGGGAAGAAGTTGATTAATGCTCTTAAATTATAGTAAATAGTGACATACCTTCCAGAAAAACAGACTTTGCCGGTTATGCTTTTCGGTAGAAATGAAGCTGCAAGTTTAGAGTAGAGCAGTAAATATATATAAATGATAAATATATATAAACAATAATTGGGAATAAAAAACTCTAAAAGACAAAATAAAACATGAACAAATGGTTAGCAACATTTTACAATTTTGCTTAGCCTGTACAGGGCATCTATGTCTGTCCCACTTCATTTTGAAATCTGAAGTATATATGGTCAGTAAATTTATGCATTTATTCCACAGGCATATTCACAAGCACACCCCAAATTCAGCATGGCAGAGAGGCTTAAAGAAAATATACTAGTCTGAGAAAAAGACATAAACAGTGATATTTTGGGCTATTTATAATTCCTGACTGACTTTAGTTGGGCCATGTTTTTAACTGAAGAGTTTATTCGTGACTGCTTGGAGAAACCTACATATCTTAAAGTATTCATATAACATACAGATCTCTGAAACTGAAGCTAAGAAAACCTTTATGCTCATGTTTTAATTAAGTTTATGTTCTAAATCACTGTGATGCGTGAGGTTAAACACGTGCAATGACAAACATATGCACATGGATAAATGTGTGGTGTTTACTACAGCTGTAACACGTATAATAATGCTAAGTTTTATTTCTCCGTTGGTTTAAAACTTTTTTTTTTAAACTAAGATTTTTTTACTGCTGCCCTCTTATTGTTAGTCTTCCATCTTGGCCTCAAAACTCAAGAAAAAGTATTGTCTTGTGTATTTCCTACTTTAAGCAAAACATATAGGTTTAATCTAATGCCTTGATTTTGACTGCTTTATAAATAAATATTGCCTTTAACATTGTAATAGTTATTAAAACAGCAGAAGAAATAAAAGAAAGGTAAAGGACACGCAAAAATTGAATTAGAGTATTTCTCAGATTTTGATGACAAAGTTACAGGAATAAATCAAGTTGCAGTCACTCTGGACAGCTAGCTGGGACTGAGTCCGAAACTGTCGCATTAAGAAATGTGCTAAAAGATAAAAGGAATCATATTCTTTATTTTGTGTGAAGACCATAGAAGGGATTTTTAGAGAACAGGAGATATACAAACCTTTTCCAGGAAAATATGAAGGGAGAAAACCATTTGTACTCTAACATATACCAATTAATATTGTAAAGATATTTCATGGAGTTTAGAATTTAAAATGAAACATGTACAGCAGTTATGAAAATTCAATTATTTAGAAATTTAACAAGGTTTCATATATATTGCTGGTCTGTATTTTATTTTAAAGGAATGGTGAGTTCCTAATCAAGAGTCTCAAATCCATGAACATGTGACTACAAATATTTCCTCCTCACACCAGTCCTCCTCCTGCCTCTGGAAAACTAACTGCTTTGATGCTGTGATCCAGAGCAGATGCAGAGCTCCTTCAATAAAATCAATCTGAAATAAAATGGACCTATATTCATATATTGCTCTAATGATTCAAGAAGCAAAATCTCTTTGTGGAAAGATACCTTCCAATGTGCTAAGGACCTTAAGCCCTTAGAAACTCCCTGGGGCTTGTTCATTTAGGCCATGTTTCCCAGTGCTTTTAGGCACTCAGAAATAGAGCTGATCTTATATGGGTTTTATAATAGAGTGCCTGGGCAGTTTAGGATAAGCTCTATTTTTTTCCAAACTCTACTTCCTACACCTAGAATGTCTGCAGGGGCATATATTGTCAGTGGCTTTACCTGTCCCTCTTTTTCTACAGTACAGATTTATGATTATGAGTATTCTGCACTGTAGCTGCCTTCTGTCTTGGTCCCTATCTTTTACCTATCGCTTTTGAAAATCTTGAAATCAACTAAGATCCTGTTTAAGTACAAAACTTTACCGAGATTTTTAAGCTTTTGATCCTTAAGCAATTTTGAAAATGTGATTGTCATTCTTCAGATAAAATGCCAAAATATTACCCTTGATGTATTACAATTTTTTTTTTCTCAGTTGCAATGTAAAATTTGAAGTGCAATTCATCACCAGGATCCCTGTTGTGCATTGGACATTGCTTGCATACCTGGGGCTGCTGTCTGTCTCTTCTTTCTCGTGGCCAGATTCAGTCCTACTGATGCTCTGAAAAGTCTCCAAGTCCTGGCCACAGGAAAAAAAACCGACAACCAAACAGGTGGAAATGACAGTCTAACATAACCTCCAAGGATGGAGTTACACACTCTTGGCCACCCTCCTCATTATGGCAGTGTGGGGTTTTAATTTGGAACATACTGCTCAGCAAATTAACTAATAAATAACTTATTATTAACAACTTATTTAACAAATAAACAAGCAGCATTATGAAATATTGAAGAATGTCTCATGACGCTACTGTAACCAAGAAAATAATGAATGGCAGTAACTGCTCAAGAAGCCATCTGCATTCTTCTGCTTGATATCCACGTTTTCTCTTAGGCTTATATAAGCATCCTGGTACTTAGCCTCTTTCCAGCACGAGCTCATGTTTACAGAAAGCTGCTCAGGGTTTCATCTGTACCACTGCTTCACAAATCTGATTGGATGGTTTGTCCTTCAAGACCTTGCTTCAGTTCTTGGACCTTCAGGGCTGGCACTTTATAGCTTATAGCAAGTTTATAAAGTATCACCTGAAGTAGTGTTATGGAAAAGATTTGTAAACCTGTTGACTACTTTATAACATGTTTGGAAATTTTCCTTGGTTTTCTCTCATATTTTCTCATTCTTTTTTATTCACCAAGAATCCCTAAACATTTGCAGATATTTCACATTTTTCTCAGAGTCATTCACTGTCCTTACTAAAATTTTGTCACACAAATGAAGATTTTAATCCCTCATAATCATGCATCAAATGGCAAGCTACTCCATCTCCTTAACCTTTACAGCATTCTATAACTGGATTAACTGGCAACTGTTGTTCTGCCCTGGTGCAGTCTCAGCAGCCTGCAAGGATGGGGAATGGCCAGTCAATGAAAATATAGCATTTTAAAAGGTTAGTATGGTTAGGCTGGGGTTTTGTTCTGTCCTCTTACTAACTCAGGCATGAAGATTTATTTTCTTTTGGTTTATCATCATGAATCAAACTTGAAAAGACCAAATTCAGGAACAACAAAGATAAATTTGTGTAGTTTTGACTGAAATAAGAGAAAGAAATAGTGAGGGGTGGTGTTTTCTTTTTTGCTCTGCTTTATGTTCCAGGTGTGTGTGTGCTGCTAATTGAAACCTATTTCCTGGGCTCCAGCTGGTGGTGTTACAAATGGGAGTGCTCCTTCAGCACAGTAGCTAAGGTAATATCTGTTAGGATTTGAAAAGATTTAAACTACCTCAGACAGCAGATGAATTCTTTTATAACATATGATACATGGGAAGAGTTAAAAGTTAATTTCCATATGCCAGAACACTCTTTCAGTGTATTGGAAGAGACTAAGACAGTGATTAAAGCAATCTAGAAAACCTCTGGTATTCTCACCACTCCAGTTTCAGGGCCATGCAGAGGAGACCTGCTGGTTGCTCAAAAAAACAGGTATGAGACTCTTGCATTTTATCAAAGAAGGAGACATACCAAGTGTCCTTTAATGTGGCTAATAAGCCTGGGTGATTTAAGCTTGGCTGTATCTGTTTGCCCCTGTCAGCTGAAGGAAGAAAAGGTGGCTGCTTTCTGAAGAGGACAAGGCTGAGGAGATGCTTTAGGGGAGGTGAGTAGCCACTCTCTTATCCAACCAACAGAGCACCTCAGCTTTGCTTGTCTGCTGGGGTTATGTCCCAGTGCTCATTTCACAATAACTTTTGGTGATTCCTATATATATAACAGTATGCTTGCATGCCTAAAATCTAGTGATTAAAGGCTCCTTCAAATAATGATGATGCGTGAAAAAGATTAACTTTATATACGTGGGGATTTTTTTTGTTTGCTTTTGTTTTGAGGTTTTGGTTTTTTTTGGTTTTTTTTTTTTTTTTTACAGCTATGATATGTAGGCTCTCTTTCAGTTGTATAGCATAAGAATTATTTCAATCCTGATACAAAGAAGTTTTCATGGTAAATCACAGTACCTGGTGGTAGCAGTCAACACATACTGCTAAACTGATATCCTTTGGATCTCTGTCTGAACACTAGCAGTGCAAAACATCAAAGTTATACTGCAAACAAATGTCTGGATACCATTTCCAAAAGCACATTGAAAAGTTCTGACTTTAGTTCCATGAATATTTCCCTCCTGATCTGTACATGGAGTGTTACTGGCTGTCTAGGAGTAAAACCGAGTATTTATATATAGTCTAAAGCCCAGTAGTCACATTCTGTGAAATCACCTGCTTAACTGTGCAGTGGTTGTGACTGTCTACGTAATTAGGAGAGATGGCAAAATACTTGAGCACTTCTAGTGAGCTTTGTGTCAAAGCTATTTTATAATAAATTTGTTTTCAGCATTGTGCTGTGTGTTGTTACAGACCAGACTATCATCCCTTTTTAAAACACAGCCCTAATTTCATCCCAGATGAGGCAATATATCCTGAAACATATCTTAAGAGATTTTTATTTTTTTCATGGGGTAATTGGACAAGCAATGACATTTCGAAAAATTAGGGGTTTTGAATAGTCTGAAAATGTTTAGTATATTTTTGCTTCCTCTGAACTCAGATGCAGCTTGACCTAGAAAGCGTTTAACTTGCTATGTTGCAGTGTCATTAATTTGGGCACATATAGTGCAGTTGGGCTTGGAGTGCTTTGGATATCCAATTCCAGTATGTTCTGTTAATGCTCATGGAGATGAGCATTATTTTCTCTTTCCACACCCATTTCAGTTTAATATATATATGCATATATAGATAAATCTTGCATTTCCAGCATAAAAGCCACAAATGCTTAAAATAGGTGAAATCTAGTCATGCTCCACATGAGCCTTTGACTGCTGCTACTAGGGGCTTCAGTAGTGCAAAATGATAATGTTACCATTTATTCTGGCGCAATTTAAGAAATAATCTAGTCAGCATATTTTTCCAAGCATCCTTTAAAAGAATGCTATTTCATAAATATAGCTCTCTTAGTGAAATATTGTTCAGTGCAAAATTATTCGACTTGGATGGAATCTTATGGGTAACTTAGAAATGTCACCATTCCAAGGGGGTGATGTTTACAACTTTTTTGTCAGGTGGTTTTAATGTCTGGAAGAGGTGTGTGATTCTTATTTTTAGGTTCTGTCCTTTTCTTCTGTTCCTTCCAGCTCCCCTGATACTGGTGTTTCCTAGGAAACCCTGGCTGTCAGATGGCATCATAAAAATATGAAATGACACCGAGCTGTCATTTGGGGGAGGTGATTATTTGCAAATAATGTGGCAATGCTGGCAAAAAATCTTGGGTTTAGTCCTGTTCCTGAAAACTATAATTTCAGACAAGATTTAAGAGAGGGAGGAACCTGTCTCTTCTGCCTTTTGAATACCTTATGGAGAACGAATATTACTGTGAGGAAGAGAACATTGCTGTGCAGCTGTATAACCTTTTTAAGTCCTGAGTTGTGCTCCTGGCACTGGATAGATTTGTTGTCATGGAAGTTGTGTACTAGGTTGCATAACTCTTTAGAGGTGTTTATGTACAAGCTCTCCCAAGGGTGATCTTTTATCAAACCTTATTACAAGTACTCTCCTTTCTGCAAGCTGTCAAATTCTTATTGAGTGATTAAAGTTCGGTATTGCACCTGGTCAAGGATAAGCTGAGGTTGTCTTTCATATTCATGGAAGTAAACTATAGTACCTAGAAATTTCTGGAAGATTTTATATGAGCCATGGGTATCCTGTGCTGTGGTCATCTGTAGGGTCCTGCATGGGTTGGAAGGTTGTCTTTTTTTTTTTTGTTCAGATTTTTTTCACTCCTCTGCACAGCTTGATTATATGATAAAAAAGTGCCTTGATTTACTCTTTTCCTATCTTCTCTGCCCTCTGTGTTCACCCAAACCCCTCTCGTGTTATGTCTGGACTCCTTAGCTCCCTCATCAGACAGTGGAACTTCTCTAACCAGGTTTGGAAAATGAATTTGGTTTCATTACTGAAGTGTTCCACTACTACTGATTGCGTTAAAGACAATGAACAGCAGCTGGGTTGTTATACATTAAGAATTCAAAGCTGGTTTATTCACTATATTGGAGGTGAGGGAAGGAAATGAGAGGAGATTGCTGGCAGAGTATTTTCCACCAGAGACAGGAAGCCTCTTTGCTGTCTTCTGCCACCTCTTTCAGAACAGATCAAGTCTGGAATAGCAGCTGCAGTCTCAATATTGACAATCTCCCCCTTTTCATCTACCAGCAGAAGGGAGAACACTGGCGCAGTCAGAGCAGGAGCAAGTCCTGGATGAAATCAACCCTCTCTCAGACTCAAACAGTCTCTTGAGCTCACACTGCTCCCCTATGCTCTCAGCTGGACTTCATGTAGATTTTGCTCCAGACTTAGATTCTGTGAAGGGGAATTCTATTTTGTTTGTCTGTAAACCCCTTGCAACCTTTGTGTTTGAGGATTACCATGCATAAGATAAGCCAAGGTAAAACCCGTGATAGTGGAAGTACTGTTGCTCTTCTGCAGTGGTTATTTTGGTGGGATATGCCCCGCAAATGCGGACAAGTATTGGAGCTTTCATCTAGTTGGATTTAACCTTACCAGCATCTAACACGTGGTTTACAGGATGCATAAGATGTGAATAACAGTGTGATGACTGCCTAGGTACTCGGGAAGGATTTGCACATAGCGATAGTTTCTTTTCTTGGTAAGGGATAGCAGTGCTGCTGCTTGGCAACCCTGAGCCCGTGGTTTGCCAAGCATCAATCTGGGTGACAGGGCAGAACCGAGCTGCCACTGCTGCCATACAGATTTATGGATGCTTCTTAGGCGTATAGGCTTGTCTTCAAACAGACCAGATGTGTGTAATACGCGCCAGGTGACCTGTGACTGAAGGAGGGAGCACCTATCCTTTACATTTTCTTGAAGTCTTAGAACATTGGTCTGCAAGCTCTCTATCAAGTGTTGCCTGACAAGATCTAGGAAGGATGTTTTGAAACATCTATAAGTACTCCCAGGCAACCTTTGCCTTTACAGCAAGAGTTATGTTTTCTGGGGTTCATGCACTGGTTTATGATAGACTCATTTGCTTAGTTAATGTTTCATATAGTCAGTTTAGACTTGCTTATTTCTCAAGTTTGATTTCTTTTCATTTTGGTCACTTTGCCTCTCAGACTCTATCCATTCAGTTTTCTCCACAGTGACACTAGGCTACTTTCACAGCAATCAGCATGCGCACCCTGAGTTGTCCTTATTACCACATAACTTGTGTGTAACCTCAGTTACAGTGTCTCAAATGCTGCACTGTAATAGTGCCTCATAGGCCAGACTGGTAAAACTGCAGGCACCTCCTGACACTTTTTTTTTAATTTTTTTTTTTTTTTTTTCCTAATTGCTCACTAAAATCAGCTGTTGCGTTCATATCAAAACCAATAATTTCTCTTCTTTCAACTGAGCTGTTCTTATGGAAATTGTTATCAAATGGAAGTGATTATTCTGTTTTGGCACAGGTCTTTCCTGTTCTTCTGGTGTGGATCTGTGTATGACACCTAGAATTTTGGGTATACATTGGAAACTTACTTTCTTAATTTTACTGCTGCTGCTGCTTATATTTAGTTTTTTAAAGGTTTATATCATACCTGTAGGGTATTTTCTTTTTAGAGATATATGTGCCATTGACAAGTGTATACATTATATGTTTTATTCATCTGTGTGTTATAATGGCCCATGAAGAGCTGGATTAATAAAATGTTTTGTCATATTGAAAGTCTAAATTAACCCTCCATGCCATCAAGCTGATACTCAAGGTTTCCTTGAGAGAATAAGATAGCACTGGAAATCATATTACTGAATAAAAGTGGAAATCCAAATGTTTTACAGGTGAGAGGTGCTGCTGGATCTGTAGGACAGTGCTCAGAGACAAAAACGCCTCATCACAGCCTGTAGTAGCTGTGAATGTGAACTGTCTGAGTGTGCATGAGAAGCTGTGAAATTAAAGTTAGGGGAACTGAGGCATGAGACATGGAATAAAAAACATTAAATGTGTGTAATGTCTTTTTTCTCCTTGTCTGAGCAAGGATGCAGGTAGAACAGAGATTTTCTTATTCATTCAAATGCAAGTCAACAACATTACTTGCATGCGAGTGTGAGCTAGGATTTAACAATGTATGTTACACGATGACAGAGCCCTGCCCATAGCGAGTTAAAAATACATTCACTAACAGAAGTCCTTTCTTATTTAATATCTATATATACACATAAAAATACCTGCAAACACCATCTATCAAAACCTATTGCACAAGGGCTGAAAGAAAACAAATTCTCTGCCTTCGAAACAGAGAATTGCCATATTAGGGCAGGCTGGAAATGCCCCCGTTTTAACCTCTACTTCTCATAGTCATTCCTTAGAAAGGTGTGAGAGATCCATCATGGGCAACTGGGGAATGATTTTCTCACAAGGAAATGTTTTTTTCCTTCCTCCATCAGTTAGCAGCTGATCTCTGGCCCCAAGTACAAGGCTTCATATCTTTGCTACAATTATTTTTATCCTAGGTAATGCAAAACTCTCAAATCTTCCAAAAACCTTAGAAAACAGATGCAACGTTCACACAATGTGAAAAAGAAAGGAAAGCCTATTTCTCTCTCTTTTTGTTCTTCCTCTACAGAAAATTCAGACCAGAAAGAATCAGACAAAAAATACTTGAGGAAAGGTCACTCTACTGAGCGGCTTTGAAACTCAGATGAAAGTACAATGATAATCCCATTATAGGGTAGCATTAGATGCTTTAATTCAGTCCTATATAACAGAGTCTCTCCAGGGGACTTCTCAGCCACAAGCCACACAGAGACTTGCCTGCCCACTCAAAGCTTTTGTGCTGGAAAAGAAGGTGCTGGTGGCACCTCAGGCAGCCAATGCCAACCTGGGACAGGGATGTGATGGTTTTCTTGAGTGATGATAGGGGGAAATTGCATGAATTTGGTAATGCTGAGGAAGAATTGTTCTACTCCAGAAATGTGACACAAAGACTTACCCAAATTGCAGCTTTTGTAGACTGAAGATTTTCTTTCTTTAAATACTTGTTCACACTCAGACTGTACTCTCTTTATCCAGACAAACTGTCATTGCAGACATTCAAGGCCAGTTTTGATGGGGCTTTGAGCCAGCCTGGGGGATTGGAACTAGACGATCTTTAAGGTTCCTTCCAACCTAAACCATTCTGTGATTCTATGATAATGAAAGGGCTTCATCATAAACCTGTGGCTGTGCAGCCCTCCCTGGTGGGGTACTAATTTGGATAGTGCTACTGCGCCAGCCTCATTGTGCATGGGAAGAGGCACTTGGCACCTTCTCCTGCTGGTTGAACATGGTGAGGCCAAGTAAGAGATTTTTATTTTCCATCTGGGTAGTTGAATTCTGCACTCTCTTCCATTACCAACCTCAATTATTGTAGGAACCACAGTTTCAGTGCCTGCAGCACAAAACCTATGCCAGTGTCACTATGTCAAATCTGATGTCCTCTATTTATATTTATTTTATAATTGAGCAATAAGGGTCAGTTGAAAGTTTATTTTTGAGTAGACAATGAAGGAGTAAGATACAAATGGTGACAAAGTTATCACTTTTAAAATGCCTCTTATCATAGTACAAATATTATGGTGGGGTTTTTTTGGGTTGTTTTTTTTTTTTTTTTTTGAATTAGAAAACATCAACTGCAGCTATCTTTGGTTCTGTTGTCTGACATGGCTTTGCCAGCCTGTAAATTGTCTTTCAAATGAGTAGACAGGGTTTTCTTATCAAGGCTTAGCCAGTTGCAATTACTGTCACTCTTTTCAGCTAGGTTAATAAGTTTGTGCCAACCAAAGAGAAATTTATGTCATAAATCGGGATTTTACTAAGTGCCCTGAAGTTGCTGATATTGTTTTAAACATAAGAGCTGTTTTAGAAGTAGGAGAGGCAGGTACAGCTGTATTTTGTTCTTTGAATTCACAAACTGCATTGGACAATTCTAAAAAAGTTGAGTGCATAAAGGATTTTTTTTCCCTCATTTTTGTGAGGGTTTAGATTTTTTGAGAATAGCAATTTAAAGTAGAATAAACCCCAGGAAACATGCATAAGATAGAGCTTTTGTAAAATATGCAGTTAAAATGTGTAGTGTATTGGAAATCAGTGTGATGTCGTCTAAAATACCATTGAAAGTATTAACTAGTCACATATATGCAGTATAAGGTAAGAAGTTTTGGTAATTAAGAAATATATAGAATCAAGAAATATCTAGAAGCCAAGGACAGCTGGGCTTCCCTTGCCATGTTTTCTCTCTAGCATTTGTAGGAAATGATCATATATGGGAAATAATGCTATAGGGAGATAGATGTAGATATTCCTCTGAAAAGAAAAATAATTTCAGCTCTTCTCTGATGCCAGTATCTGGTTCCACCAAGGATATTTCACATCTCTTCCTAGTGCTTCCTGCTATGTAAATATTTTGACATTTACCCATCTTGGGGCTTTTGAGATAGTAGGAAAGGGATACATAACACACCAGCCACCTGTGAGGTGCTCAGCAGCTGTGTAACCCATTATAGTCTAGGATGATGTCCCTCGTCAAGATGTCATAGCCAGCTCATGACCATTACATGGGAATTAAAGACCTTTTTACAGAAGGTAAGGGTTTTACAAATCATTGCTTTGGAAAAAGAAAAAGTTTGCCTTGTTCAAAAAGAACACCCTTGGTATACGACAGTGAGGCAGATGCCCAGTGAGTGGTGGCTCCTCTTCCTCCTTGTTGGTCTTCTCTACTCAGTTGGTAGAGGAGATTTTCAGCTCAACATGCATTTATGTATGATATCAGGCATGCTACATGTTTTTCACAAGGTTTTCCATTCTCTATGCTCCAAATAAGCTAAAGCAGCAGCAAGGCCTCTCGCACCCAATAGCAGCAGCCTGTGCTGGGGTGTCACAACAGAGTGGAGGAACAGCCCTAAGATCATCTGCTTGCTGTGCCCTACCTCTGTCAGTGGCTAGGAGCAGATGCCCAGGGCCAGAGTGTGAGAAGTGGGCAAACACTGAGAGGTAATTCCTCTGGATATCCTCTCCCAACTTCCAGTAATGTGCTATTAAAGGGCTTACTGACCTGGAAGAGGCAGCTACATCACAGCCTTTAATAGCTGTCAGTGGAAACTTCTCACTGCAAAGCCTCATTATGCCCTTGCACAATGGGATGCAATGACTTGACCAAGCAGTCCTAAATCAGAAATTTCTTAATTGTTAATGCTGGCTTATGCCCCCTCAGAAACATTCTTCTAATATGTTTTAACTTGGTTTACATGTATATGTACTTATGCAGTGGTTCTGCATGAAAACCCAGCCTCACAACCACCCTGAAGTTGAAGTCACTCTAGTGACATCAGCATGGATCAAGAGATCAATATACTCAATAAAATACTTTGGTCCTGGAGTCCAAAGCTGTGTCTGAAGATTGTTCGTGACCACAATGCAAAGCACTGGATGAGTTCCCTTAGACAATGTTTCTGCTTTGTGGCAGTATTGGCTTTTGCACCAAGGAAAAAAAGAGAGGTGAGGGTTAACATTTTAAAGGGTTAACATTTTAAAGGCCAGTGGAGATTTTTTTTTTCTCCAACAATAAATTTATATGCTTTCTTTCTCATATGACTCATGCATAGATATAAAACATCTGTTTGGAAAGAAAGAATAGTTACTGTGAGGGAGAAGCATGAAAATGTGAAGGGACTCCTTTGGCAAGAATGAGGTACAGCAAGTTATCTTTTGACATCGCAGTGTTCTCTTCAGATGTTTCAAGGCATAGGTGCATATAGAATCTCATACAGGTTTTGTTGCTCTAATCATAAAAGAAAATACTGCTTGTCTCCCACACATTAAGCTCTGGCTTTGTTCTCCAGTTTGTACTGAAGAGCAACGGATTGATCCCAGCTCTGCTGGACTTTGAGGCAAAGTGCATTGAAAACCTCAACCCAGAGGTGATTCCAAGGTATGCAAGTTGGCTTGCATGTATTAAGCACCAAATAGTTTTGATGTGGCTTGCAGGTACGAAGTCTTTCGTTTTTACGTATGCAAAATCCTGAGGCAAGGACTCTTCATATGTTCATAAAAGGTTTATCAATTTTGATGACAAAATTGAGGCAATGTCGTAGTCAGACCTATTAAATTCTTACTACTGGTGTCTTTCTAAATAGATGTTGTTCCACCAGGGCTCTTAGATTACAAAGAATAAAGGGCAAACATTGCAATAAAGATGGTTCAGACTGCTAAAAATAAGTTGTTCGGGGGTTTTAAGTCACAATCATACTTCCAACAGAGAAATTAATTTGATTGTCACTGACAGAGCCTTTGCTCCCTGTGGATGTGTCTACAGAACTGTTTCTTCAGGGGACAATTAAAATGTACAGTGCTGAGAATAAGGGAGAAGAGTATGGACATAGTATAATAATAACAAATAACAGATTGTGCTTAAAATGTTCCTTTCATTACTTGCTTCTCTTTAGATCTCTTTCCTGGCTTGTCTCTTTATCTGTGTTTGGTTTTCATGCAGCAGCAGGATGCAGTGTCTTCATGAATATATTTTCCCAAGTAACCTTACCAGAAATAATTCACATTTGGTCATACATTTTCATGGGACCCAAAATCCAGCCGAGTAAAGAACCTTAGATCCAAAGTGTATATATATTGAAAACCAAATCCAAATAAACTAAAAAACAATCTACCCTCAATAAACCCAACCCTCTGTGTACCCTGCTGATACTCTTGTTTCTAGTCCTTCTCTCTTCCTTTGCTCTTGATTGCTTGTAAATGTGAATTGAGCAGCAATATTGCTTCAATAAATTCTGGATCAGGCTCCCACTGTTCCTGTATGACCATCAAGATCTCTTTCAAAAATTTCTCAGGTTTGTTATAGCTTCCTAGAAAGAAAATCTCATTAAACCCTCTGAAGTTAATAGAGAGGACATTCTGCAGAGCAGGAATGAAAGATCTGACCCAGCTTTGTCTGTGTAGCTGCAGGTAAGCCCCTGCCTCTAGGAGCCAAGGTACAGTGGGATAGCAATACAGCGTCTTCAAATTGCTTTCAGACCTATGAAAAAACACTGTGTCATTCAAGTTATGCTGGTCTGTTACAGGCCTTTGACTGACTTACAAGATATATATACAAGACTGATTTAATTGACATGCTTAAATAACATCTCCTTCCCCTTCATGCGAATACATTATTTCCAGTATTTAGAGGCCTTCAAAAAATCTGGAGAGGGACATTTTTACAAGGACATGTAGGGATAGGATGAGGGGGAACGACTTGAAACTGACAGAAGGCAGATTTAGATTAAAGAACAAAGTTCTTTACTGTGCGGGTGATGAGGCACTGGCACAGGTTGTCCAGAGAAGTTGTGGCTGCCCCATCCCTGGCAGTGTTCAAGGCCAGGCTGGATGGGGCTTTGAGCAACCTGGTCTGGTGGAAGGTGTCCCTTCATGGGGTTTGGAACTAGACGATATTTAAGGTCTCTTCACCCCAAATCACTCTATGATTCTATGATAATTATAAGCTATCTAAGCAGTATAGTTATTAAGAATAAAACACAGAAGAAAGTGTCTTTGGAAGGGAGTGGTCAGAGGGCACCAGGGCCTGTCACAGGGCACGGGAGCAGGGAGCCGTGAGGCCTTGGAGAAGGGTTTCGTCTCTTTCTACTCTTGCAACTCTTTGAAATCCCTAGTCTATTGTCTTCTAAAATCCTGGTTTTAAGCCAAGCCTTGGGTGAACAATTGGGGTGTATCTGTGTGTGTGTGTATGAAGAAATCTCTCTAACTTGAGGCACAAGATATATACCCTTGCATATTCCCTTACACTTGCCTTAAAACCTTCATGATTTCCTTTCCTGAGCTGTCTGTAGTTCCACAGTCTACTTTCTGTGCAAGTCTTTATCTAGCATCTCAGCCAAGTTAATACCCAGGGCTTGTCGCACACAAGCATCACCCACTTTGTGGTTCAGATTGCTCTTCAGAACTTAGTGCCAGCAGTTCCTCAGCACCAGGCAGCTGTTATAGTTGAACCCAGGACATCATGAAATGGTGTGCTGTCTGTAGAGACTGTTAATTATTATTTTTCTGTCTTTTGCATTTATAGGTAGAAATGCTTGGGTTTTTAGTGGTTTTCTTCTGAGATTTTATTGCCAAAATACAGTGTCAGTGGCTACATAAAATTAAGCTGATTTGGGCCAGTAAAGTATGCTTGGCTTGCTAGTCACTGCCTTTTAACAGGAGTATTCAATATGCAGATGGGATTAGAGAGAAGTTACCTAAGTTCAAGTGAGAAGTTAAATGTAGATTCACAGATTTTTAAAGCCAGATGGTGCCACTAAGATCGTCTTGTCTGATCTCTTGCATAACACAGGCCATAGACTTGCACCCATTTATTCCCGTGTCAAGTGCAATGTAATAGAAACATGTTTCCTGCAGATGTTTTACATCTTCATCAGGCCAAAATTTGAACTGACCTCATATCAACATTGAAATTAGTGCCATTAATAACCCAGATTGCTGTAATATTAAAGAAGAATGCTTTCAAGATCTCCACTGGAAACTTGTTGGCTTGGTTGCAAAATTTATTTTTTTTTTTAAATTTTATTTTCATAAGATAGATGGAGCTGTACATTTGGTTTTAGTACTATTTAGTAAAAACTAGAGGGGGGATCTGACAACCTTGCTCTGTGACGTACTGGCATGTCAGAACAGCATATGGTAAAAGGAGGAAAAAAGCAAGACACAAACCCAAACCAGAGCTTTTTAGAAACAGCCTGAAAATTGGCTTTGTGAATAAACAAAGGGGTTTTGCTACCAAAGGTACAGCAACAGCAACAAAAATTTTTGCCTGAATATGATTTCCCCTTCTTGCAGAAAATCATTCTTTTGTTTGTTCACTTTGGGAGTTTTTAATGGATATTGTTTATTTTTCCAGCAGGATTTCTCACTGTCAGGAAAACACAATGAACCTGTGAAACTTTTTCAATAGCAAACCTGGTTTTGATGAGCCCTAGCCAAATCCTAACGTTGCTGTGTCAGCCAGCCAGTGCAAATGTTTCACAAGTACTGTGAGCCCAGCTCCCTGGTCTTTGTTCACCCAAAACAGCATTTCTTCTTTTGAATTTTATTTGGCCTGACAGGAGCTAAGCAAGTGAATAAAACATTATGCAACATGAATAGGATTACAGAATTAAATGTTATGTGTGTAGCTGGTTTTAGGTAGGAATAAAAAAAAAAGAAATAGTGTGAGCATTGTTAATTTTTCAGCATTAGCTGAACTGAGTTATATTGGGTCTAGCTCAGACCTGGGAATTTCAGCCTTTTGAGTAGTCCCACTACAGATTGAATGTTTCAGCACTACCCTGGAAGGGGTATTGAAATGAGCAGCTGTGGGGTGGTAAATGGTAAGGGACAGCAACTGGACAGGAAGTAGACGATTAGTAGGTAGTACTGTTAGTAGATAGTAGACTATTAGAAGAATGAATGATACATATTCTAAAGGACTTTTGGAGGCTCAGCCTGCAGCGCCTTTCCTTATCTCTTCTCTCTGCGGTGAGTGCTTGTGATAATATGGTAAAAGCTGGTGTGGAAGTTGGTAGTGTAACCTAGCCCCCTGTCTTGCAGCTTCAGCTTGAGAGTGTATAAAACAAATCCTGCTTTAGTCATGCATCTTATCTGAATATCCTTCACATGGACACAAAGATAACCGTGGGCTGATTATTTTTGCATGGCTTTCAGAGAACAAGTGCTAAAAGCGGTAAATAAATAAATAAAACTCCACAAAACAAAACCAATCCTCAAACATAAGAGTTATTCTGGGACAGTCTGGGAAGGGATAGTCTCTCAGCAGAGATCTCCAGAAACAAGCAACAATCCTTTCCTGACTGTGGCCAGGAATACCTTGGTATTCCTTACTTTCTTCCTGGTCAAAATGTATTTAATTTGCAATCCAGTGAATAATCTGCACAGCCTATAAGCAGTCTTTAAGCTGAAAATGCGTGCTATAGGAAGAAGGAAGAAAATCTTTTGGTGTTAGTCCATTGTATTTACAACTCCTGGCAGGATGCCTTTTAGAAATGAAGGTTTCAACATGGCTTAGTACATACATGCTGTAATTTGTCTGTCATTTCTCTGAAAGTTCATTGGCATTGTCAAGTTGCGTTTAAGTCAGTAGGGAAATATGGATTTCATCCTAGGTGATTTCATGAAGCATTATACAGCCTTCAGATTTCCAGCTAAAGCTGCAACCTTCAATCTCCTCCCCACCTCCTCTTGAATTACTGTACTACTTCATGTGACTTCATTATGCAAATTATCCAAAATGAATCAAGAATGGATTCTTCCAAACCATGACTGTCCTTTAAAAGGATTAAATGTCTGTTCATGCTGGAATACCTGCATACCTGGAATCTCTCTGAATACTTGTGTGAGTGGGAGTCCCTGACGCTATAGCCAAATAACAGGCACTGACAAAAATCAGCTATTGTGTTTATATCAGATAGCACATCTGTGTGGTCTTTGGATGAGTAAATATTCCATCACCATGTCAAAATAAGAATGTTTATATCAAAACATTCTTTATTTTTCACTGTTTTACTATTTTTGTTTTTTCAAGCTCTGATGTCACGTGCACACACGCCATTGTTACGAAGAAGTTCTGGACAGTACAATTTCATCTGATAAAACTGAAAGACAATTTTTATAAACAAAAACTTGTGCCGTTAAGAAAGAATGAATTTTTTTATGGTACAACTGAGCATAATTGAACTGAAATACGAGTTTGAAGAATCCTTTCTTCAGCTGTAGTCATTATATATGAATTGGTTCTGTACTGTGTTCCTACCAAAGGATGGGAGAGTTTAAGACAACTTTAAATCATCAGAAACCAACAGGGCACTATGCTGACATTGTCTTTCAAACTGAAGCTTGGTTATCAACTTGGAGGAGGGAAAGAATGGAGATGATCTCTTCTGCTGACTCTGCAAAATTGGCTGCTGGCTAAACTCCATGAGTAGACTGCGTTTTTTTGTTTTACTGCTGAGATTAGACAAAGCTGGCTAAGGGATATGGGATGTGACAGAGCATATTACTGTTAACTTTCAATCTCAAGTGCTGGTTTCATCAGGAACATGGGGCACTCTTTAATAACAGTGCTTCATACAGCAAAATGTACTCACTCCTGCTCTGAAGGAGATTTGAGATGATCCCACACTGACATGTTGTCAGAGCATCACTGAAGTGGGAGAAGAAAGGTATGTGTTAATGTGACAGATATGAAGAGAAGCAGGACTCCACGTGAAACCATTCTAGGGCAGAACCAGCTGCCATAAGTACAACACTGTAATTGAATATTTCCTCTTAGGCTTCTCCAACACTTGCAAAGCATTGCAAGGCTTATTTGAGGGGATATTTGTTTTGAGAATTGATGTGGCTAAACCTGTATTATGTGTAAATAAGATGATCTAGATATAACACTGTGAAAATACTAATAGATCAAATTTTCTCATGTAATGTGATGTGTGTCAGCATACTGAAGTTCAGATGTTGCTGAAGACTTACTGCTCCCCTGATTGTAGTAAATCATTGCAGAAAACTCACAAACAGCAAATAGCCTTCACACCTCCACTTCACCTCTTTACTTTTACTATAAGCCCCTTACAGAATTCAAGAATGGAAAACCAGTACCCTTCCAAGCAACTCTAACAATAATTCTGCAGCTGTATTGCTAAAACCCCACTTAATTAGCATTTCTTCTTATAGATGGAATCTTGTAGTATGGGATCCCATACAGTATGGAATCCATACATAAGTATTTAATTTTAGGTAGGCACCTGGATTCCAGTGATGAGTGGTTCGAACTTTGGTCGCGTTTCACAACCATAATCACATTTTCCTCATAATCCATTTTTTGATAGACAAAAAATAACATTTCTGCTCATTTTGCATTAGTTTTTCTTTGCTTTTGTCTGTTTAAATACAAAAAATGTGAAAGTGGAGGAAAGCCTGCTGCCTGTGATAAATTAAATGTGCGCAGAATAATTAATGCACAAGTTTTAATTTTTCCCTACTTCTCTGTAAGATATGATAATGTTCTGAACCACAGTCTTAAACTTCATATTACTGTGATCTATTCTTGAAAACAAATGCTACCTCCTTTTCACAACTATTATTTAACATGCAACATGTTACCAGGCCTAATCCTGCAGCTGTTATTCCAAGCTTCTGTTGTTGAGCTTCAGATATCCAAGGAAATATACATATAATTTAATTTAATATAGATCTCTCCAATGGACTACATAGACTCAGCTTTGCAACCAGGTTAAACCTATTGATCTCATTTTCCCATGTGTGAAACCTGACCATACAGCTGAGTACGTGCAGAAATGGAGCCTGACAGTCTTATTCTAAAGGTGTATCACTGCAAGCAGAAACATCTTAGTAATCTATGGCTTATTGAGAAGTTCCACCCAAAAATTTAGCTATAGTCAAAAAGGACAAATCAAGAGTTCAGATTCAAAGGAGGAACATTATGTAATTTTTAAAAATAAATTCAGTAGCTTCAAACTCACAGATACTTTTTCTCACTCTCTGCTGAATATCTTCTTTCTACTTTTTTGTCATAATAGTATCTGGAGTTTCATGATATGCAGGCTTTAAAGTCCCTTCCAACCCCAAGTATTCTATGATTCTATGATTATTGACTTTATAAGGTCATCTCTCCTTCATGTTACATTGTATTCAACTCCCAAGATAAGTTCATAATTATATTATATAGGTCTGCTCCTATTTATTTCAAGAATAAGATACTATTTAGAAGGAAGTATGAGCTCTTACCTCTTCAAGAATTGTCTAAATGTGCTTAAAAGTCCAAGCCTAACTATTTGTAAAAGTTAGGCTAATGGTACTTGATACCTCTTTGAAGGAATATGCCCACCATAGCAAATGATTGGACTTAATAAGCTAGGAGATCCAATTTTGCTGATAATTTTTCTTAATTATGGTTTGGGGGGCATTTTGCTCAGGGCTACTTGGCTATATTGGTATTAAAAAAGATATTTCATCATAGCTTTGATATACCCAACAGCCAAGTAAGTCTCTTCCATCTATTTCTAACTCATCTCCAAAGACCCCCCAGTCAATCTGCCTGCCAAGGTATAATTAATTCAGACTTTGTAGACCAAGGAGAAGCAGACAAATGTTTGTATGTTCTAACACTTTAATACCTTAATATCTGAGATCTTACTAGTGTTTATTTGAATACCCGTAATAAACAAAGCTGTATTTTTTTCCCTTCATTTCCTTCTTGATTGTAAAAGATCAGATTCAGGCAGTAATCATAGTACATCCACTTATTATTATGGTAATTCATACTAATAAAGGGCCTGACCTTGCTGCTTCCACTGTAGTTATTTGAGAGGAGAAATGGGTATCAGCTAAAATAGTAAAAAATGAAACATCATGCCGCAAAATTGCCTGTGATTTAAAGAGTAAAACTATTTGAGTTCTAGCTACTACACTTTAAAGTACTTGGTGATATAGAATTTCTGCAAAAGGCAACAAAAGCTGCATGATTCTTAGTCCAGCTCATGATTACACTTGGTTATTGGTTTGAATTTCAGCCCCTCATCTGAGAGTTTCAGTTTTTGTGATCAGGGGCACAGCAAAAGACCTGTTTTAATTGACAAGTTTTTTTCGTTTTTTCGGGTTTTTTTTGTGATTTCAGGGAAGTGTTTAAATAATTTTCATTTTACTGGAACTGAAAGGATGATTTTTTCCAAAATAGTGAATATTGGTACAATTTTCATCTGAAATTCTTTTTCATTTTATCCCCTTCTAATCTGGCACTCTGTTTTCTCTCCCACTTCTGAACTGAGCTGTCAGAATGCTAAGTTTTAGTATCTAAAAGAGAGCAGAGAGAAAGAAGAAGAAAAAAATGCCATATTTCTATGTTCTTTTATCTCCTTAACGTAACAGGAGAACTCAGTATGAACCACAACTTCAATAAGGAGAAAATACAAATATAGAACAGCACATGAAAAGAAAGAAATAGTAAACAGCTATTAAATGTGATATTCTGATGGATCAGCATATACATAAAGCAGTAATGATTCTTGAATTACATGTATCATCTTTTAGATCTATCAGAAAAGTTAAGTAGCTGAGTACTGGTAAACAGTGGCTAGGTCATGAATGGGTTACAGAAATCCCTAGCCCCAAACCAGGATGTTACAGGTGTAGGGTGTGAATGACTCAAAAAATGAATGAATATATTAAGCAGTTATCCACTTGGAGGCCAAAGTCACAGGGATCCCACTGCTAGTACTAAGTGATTCAGTAGCTTACATGCATGTGAACACTGTTATAAGGTAACTGGAATTAGAAAAATGAACAGCAGATTATACAGTCTCACTTTATCCATGAATTACAGAATTACTAGTGACTTGTAATGTCAGAGGCTGGAAGCACGGATGGCAGTATAGACCATAAATATGGGATATTTCTGCAAACCATTGTTCTCAGGACATTGCAGCTTGGCAGACACTATGTAGGGAATCAAGGATGCCATCTGAATGTCTAGCTCCTTTTGTGTCTTCTTTACCCTCTTTAGCTTCTCTCTCTGGAAACTACACCTTGAAAAAGTGACTATGATGATGTGCACAGGCAGATGTGTGGGCAAATTTTTAAATCCAGAGAAAATATTTCACTCCCTCTGAGGCAGATAATGATCAGCACAGCTATTTATGGCAGCTCCACACTCTTCTTTAAAGACTGGAAGCACCATTTTCTTGTGACTTCCAACCTTCTTGCCCTTTCCCAGGCATGTTTGTAGATGACAGAGCCTTCATGTCCCTAAATCTTTTGAAAATTCCCCTTGTAGAGTACTTGAAACATACTATTTACTTTCCACAATGAAATATGTTATTTACTTAGTTTCTCTTCTGAATACCAGAAAAAAAAAATTGTTTACAATTAATTAATAATGCTTGGCATGTTTTGCTGCACATTTAATTGCATATATTTTTAGAACTTATTTCAATTCAACATCATATTACGAATATAAATATTAAATCCCCAAGTCATGGTTCTTTTTTTTTCCCTTTTTTTTTCCTCCTGACATGCATTTAGTAAAAGAAACATTTCCAAAATTCCCATCTGTTCTGCATGTAAATTCAGCTAATTATAGACTGATTGACAAGGCTGTAAAAGGACATTTTTGTTAGATGATAGGTTTAGCAGCTTGCTGAACTAAAAATTAACATGCGTAGGCATTCGCAATTTTCCCATGGAAACTATACGTAGGAGTTGGGGAGATGCAAATACATACAACAAATTGTGCTCTATCACCCATATAGTATCATAAAGGGTTTGGGTTTGTTTGCGTGTATTCACCCACACTGGAGAAAATGTGCTCATTGCAAAGGATCAGTAATCCAACTATAATGACATAGCTTCAGGAGTAGCAGACATCAGTCTTGCCCACGCCTTACCTGAATCAGCAGGTTATAAGTATTCAGGGCTCTGCTGTTGGCTTGAATGAAATCTGGTTACAGTCCAGAGGACTGTAGATGGGTAGACAGGCACATATGAGATAGTGAAAACAGATGAGCTGATTTTTAGCTTCACTGGAATCCTGAAGTCCAACTGAGAGTGCTGAAACAGCAGGAAATTTTGTCTTTTGGCAGAACATTGAAAACCTGGAATTTTCAAGCCAAAAGATATAAGGTGCTTTGTTTTCTTAAGAATATGCCTGTAGTGGTGGTGGTGGCTGCAAAATATAGAGTGAAGCAGGAAAATGCAGTGGCAGCTGGTGAAATGTTGGCCTTTATTCCTCATATATTCTCATTGCTAGTGGTCATACCTTATCCAAAAGGGCGATAGATTTAGCAGTTGAGCACCTTAGATGTACTGCAGCACAATACTTATAGCTGCAGTAATAAATTCTGGGTATTAGCAAATACCCTGGAATTGAATTTTAAATGCTAGGATTTTGTCTAAATATAGCCATGATACAAGCTGAGTCACTCAATTGTTTTGTAATAAACTAAACACCTTTTAAAATAATTCATGCTATGTTTCTTTGTCATTTCTGTTCTTTGTTTTTTGTTTATTTTTTGTTTTGTTATCAATGTATACCACTAGGAAAGGAAGAGGACAGTTTGTATTAGAATAGGTGGATAAAGAACTGGCTGGATGGCCGCACCCAAAGAGTTGTGTTCAATGGCTCAGTGTCAAGCTGGAGACCAGTAATGAGTTGTGTCCCTCAGGGATCGGTGTTGGGACCAGTCTTGTTCAACACCTTTGTCGGTGACATGGACAATGAGATTGAGTGCTCCCTCAGCAACTTTGCCAATGACACCAAGCTAGATAGTTTGATTGACAAGCTGGAAGGAAATAATGCCATCCAGAGGGAGCTTGACACGCTTGTGAGGTGTGCTGACGCCAACCTTATGATGTTTAACCATGCCAAGTGCAAGGTCCTACACCTGGGTCTGAGCAACCTCAGGCACAGGTACAGGTTGGGCAGAGAAGAGATTCAGAGCAGCCCTGTGGAGAAGGACTTGGGGGTGTTGGTCAATGAAAAAATGAACATGAGCCAGCAGTGTGTGTTTACAGCCCAGAAAGCCAACCGTATCCTGGGCTGCATCAAAAGGAGCATGACCAGCAGGTCGAGAGAGGTGATCCTTTATGTCCTTTCCAACCTTAAATATTCTATGATTCTATGAATATAACTAAACTAAAAGAATCTGTGAGAAACATTATCATAATTTTTTGACAGATATGGAAGCAAATTGAATGCAGGAAAGGTCAAACAGAAATCAGGCAATTTCTTAATTGTGTTCTTAACAAGGGTAATTAAGCATTGGAACAGATTAATTATGGACATGGTTCATGCACCATCAATAAGGTTCTTCAAAATGAGATGGAATAACTTCCTAATGTGTATGATCTAATTTCAGCATCAATTATTGGGTTAGATGAAGGACCTAGGAAATAAAATCCCAATCTATGGCACAGAAGAAATGTTCATAGTATTTCTGATAGCCCTGAAATTTTTCTCTGGAAAAATCCAGTAGGAGAAAATTCAGTCGTTCTACTAAGAAGAAAGGTTAGAATAAGGTTAAAAAATTAACATATTTATGAAAGCTGTAAACATGTAACATATCCCTGCTAAAAGTATACCATGCAATATTCATTTTTTGTCTCCTCAATTTGAGTTGCTCGGAGAGAAGGGAGAGCTAATCCTGCACAGCAGCACATTTAGGAGTAGCAGGGGCATTCGCAAGTTAGCATCTTGCAAAAAGTGCACAGATCCTACTGTGAAGAGTACTCAGGTAAGATGTTTTGTATGTACAGCGTGATTCAGTATTCACAGCTACATTCCCAAGCCATTGCCCTCATTAAAGTTTGAAAGTACACCTGGTTTACGAATCTCCCAATGCCTGTACTCCCATAAATCTTTTTTGCCCATAGATAGTAAGGATTTTGTGGGCTTCTTTTTATTTTTTGTTTCCTTTTTTTTAAATATATATTTCCTGCTTTGGAAACAATGTTAATATAATACTAAGTGATCACATCAGGAAGGGCTCCTGGCCACATCCAGATGCTTGCTTGCTTGCTTGCTTCTTTCTTCTTTTCTTTTTTTTTTTTTGTTTTTTTTTTTGATCTTTCGAAGTTTTTTTGAGTTTTTCTGTTTAACAGGGTGGGAGAATGAAAAAAGAAGAAAACAATAGAGTTGAATTGATCCTTACATGCTCAGCCACAGAACCACATGACTGCTATCCTGTCACCTCCTTTACCTTCAGTGAAATCGGTGGGTAGTGCAGAATGCAATTCAGGAGCATCATTTAGTCTTTGCAGTAGCCACTCTAACAGGAAAAGCTGAATCTGGAAATGATACGTTTTAGTAAATGCAGTGACTTTTTATGAATCAAATGCCTCACCCCACATCAGGCGACGACTGAAAACTCTGCTCCAGATGGAGATTGTCAAGCTCTTCATATCATAACTAATCTAAAACAAACTTCTAGCTAATTAAATGAGTCGTAGTTCACAGAACAATGTCAATAAGGACCAAAACATTAGCTAAGATCTGCGGGAAACCTTAAATCAGGGAAAACTAATACCATTAACAACTTGATAGCACTTCTACAGAAAAGAGCACTAATAACTTCCAGAAGTCAATCCAAAGTGACTATTAGCTTCTCCGATCTTGTGGTTAATATGACAGTACACAGTGCTTGCTGTATACAAACACGGGTAACACCATGTTTGCAGTTCCATGTGATTTGGTGACATGCATGAGTATCATGCACTGAAAAGGGGGAAAATCATGAAATATCTGCAAATATTGAAAAATAGGAAATTTATAGTTTATTTTAGAAAGTCAATCAAATATTTTTAAATTAAAGATTGATAAGGAGTGAAACAAATGTTTGTAAAAACAACTGATACTTGATGAAGATACTGTCCAACTTCTGTATATAAATTTCTTTTTTTTTTTAGTTTCTACACTTCAGCTGTTGTATTCAGGCAGCACATAAAACAAATTTTAACCAAAAAGGAGGTTCAAGCACTTTTCCATAATGGAAACAACTATTTCAGTGCTGCTTAAAGCTGTAGCACAGAAAAACTATTAATGAAGAAATGATACACTAGAGAAAATAGCTGTCACTTATGCAACTGTCACTACAATTTGTTAGTAGCAATTCACATTGGTTTGGTGATAGTGATTTACAATAACTTCCCCCTTCATAACTGAATACATCTGTAAAATGATTCCATGTCAAATAACATGTAATGCTTATATTTTTTCACAGTATGCTTGTTAGGATATTAAACCATCCTACCATCAAAGAAACATCCAAAGTGTAGGGCACTTGTCAAACCACACATTAGAGAGAAAGCACAAAATATGAAACAGAACTATAAAAGAGAATACTAGACACTGGGGACAGAAAAATGAGGGAGCTAAAGGTAAAAGATTTTTTTACAAGTTTTCTCTACATTTTATCTTTAAATTTTAATTATTTAAAAATATTTTTGTTTATTTAATGGTTTGCATTTTTAATTTAATAATTTTTTTTTATTTATTTAATCAGTAGGGGTTCAGCCCTGCATATTCAGTTGCTTGGCAAGTTTTCACTCTGGAAGGACAAAACCTTTCCCAAGGAAAATTTGGGGAAGTGATCCCAGTGCCCCACCCAATGGAGGACCAACCCCCAAATTTGATCACATCTCTCGTTGCCTTATCAAAGGATGTGGAGATCACAAGATTCTGATTGGACTTTGTGTCCACTGCCTTTTATCTTTTCCCACCCCAGAGCTGAACAAGTTAGTCCAGGTGGGGTGTCATGGCTCCATGTAGAGGGGAATAACTTCACGTCTTGACCTGCTGTTTGTGTGCTAGTAAAGCACATCAAGTGTGACAAAAAGATCATGAACCTGGTAAAGGCTGCTTGGAGACCTTTCTGCCAGTGCATGTATCTGCTTTCAAGCAAACAAGAAGAAATGTAGGAGTTTTTTCTTTTTTTTTTTTTTTTTTCCCCCTAGGAAATTGCACTTCACTATTTCAATGCTCTTTGTTTGCATTATTTCAGGGAATTATAGTTTCTTAAATGTTGTGATTTTGACACTGTGAAAACATGTAACTGATAATTGCACTCCAACTTGGATGTTTACTGTACCTGGCTCTATGTCAACAACCAGTTATTTCCCAATGAATAGCATGAGGTTCTCAGTGCAATAATAACAGCATGTTTCAAAATAATGTAACTTCTGTGTGAATGAGACTTTAATTTTACTTTCTTTCTTATAACCAGGGGTACAAAAATATTTGGTTTATTTCATTATTGTTTTTAATTTACATCAGAACCCTTAGTAAACACTTCTTAGTCACCAGGGGGCTAAATGTATTTAAATCAATAACTAATTAGGGTCCTTAATGTATTACATTTCACTTCAGAAATTTAAGAAATCTAAGCAATGAAGTCTGTACACTGATGCCCTACTGTTTTCTTTTTCTTTCTGCTTGCTTAATTTTTACATGCAGTTGATCATTTCTAGATTGCAGTATTGCATTGATTTCTTTAGCTGGTTGGTCTACTTGTGTATTTTTAAGGAATGCAATAATTACATTTTTGAGTGGAAGAACCTTTCATGTCAACATTCATTTTTTCTAGAAATGGAACATAAAATTAAAGGGTATGAAGCATTATATTTTTAAACCACAAGGCAATTCAAAGGTGTATTTTTTTCTTACTTATACCTTGAAATTGTTTTGATTAGAAGAAAAAAATTGCTTCCATGAGAAGGAATATTTGTAAAACATGATTTATAACCCTTCCAGGAAAAATGGAAGTGCTGGAATTTTTTTAAAATGTATGACAAAATGAGCAACCATTTTGGGAGGAACAAAACAATCGATACATGCCTGCTAGTCTCATTTCTTTATATAAGTGATTTATATATATATGTATATATATGCAAATCATGACATTGAAAAGCAATGTAATTTACAGTAAATGCAAGAAGCCTTGTAGCTGTCAAAGAAACTTACATTGTAAAAATAGATATTTCTATTGCATAAGGCTCATGGTTTAGTGTTTTGGGTTTGTTTTAAGAATTTTCAGGTTTTTACATTAGAAACTGAAGAAATTAGCACTAATTTACTTAGATTTGCAGGACAGAGTGGTTTACCAAAACATCCCAAACATTTTAGCATAAAGATAACCATCACTCTAGCAAATAAATTTCATCTCTTCATATTGCCATTAGCAAGCTTTAATTTGGTGGGAGATATGAGAGAATAAATTGGTATTTACTATTTTAATCCTACTAAAACAGTCAGGAGAACCAAAATATTTAGCAGAAATAGCTTCACGATCACTCACCAAGTGAAATGAAGCCTTGAGTAGAGCTGCCATAACTCTAATCCTCTCTCAGACCTAATTTATAGGTAGGTGTCTTAAGCAGTGCCCAGACCTGGTGCTGGATCCTTCTATTGCCCCAAGTCTCTGCTAAACAGAAGTACAAGAAAACATTCAGGCATGCACAACTACTGGAAATGTCCAAACTAAAGTAAACTCATGACAAAAAATCTTTCTGGAGCAGAGGCAAATGATGTTTCCTGGGGTTTATTTGTTGTGGGTTTTTTTCTCATTGATGAAACCAGGGTGAAACTCTGGGCTTGGGAAACCCCAAGGCTCATGACTTTAGATAAACTAGTGGTGATTTCAATACTCTAGTCCTGGCTTAGACCCTAAATATTAGTGTTTAAATGAAATGATCATATGTAACTCATAATTATCTTATGGTAAGTCTGCCTCAGTAACATACAAGTTATGTTCTGCACTCCGCATTTTTGTGTGAGATATATATAATATTCAGTACAGATACTGCTGCACAGATTTATCTTCTGCTAGTTTTCAGGAAAATTCCTTAAATAAGGCCAGTATGGAAAAAGTACCTTATGGAATATGACTGTGACTAGATTTAATTTTTACCTTTGACAGAAAAAGTGGCCGGCTGTTGTATTTTTAAGACAGAGCTTATTTTAGAGTAAGCGGCCCTGAAGGTATTTCTAGTTATTACAGCACTGTCAACCTGAAATTGTACTTTCTAGTACCTGGAAGTCCCATTCAAACAGAGAAATATCAATTGTAACAAATAGTGTATTAACTCATTTTATTAGTATTCATGTTATTTAGGCATAGTATTAAAAACCAAAACAAACAAAAAAAGAACCCCCAGCAAATGCCTTCTGAATGTTTCTGGATGCATATTTGCCATTTATGTCTCTAGAAAAATTGATAGATTTGCTTTTCCCCCAAAAAACTTGGGAAGAGGTTTCTGAGCTGTCTATAAAAGTTGCATCAGGGATTATATTTCAAAGATACTACCCAAAAAGTAAGGTTATTGTGCCTGCTTCTCTTAGCAGACTAAGCTTATTCTTAGAAAAAAACAACCCAGTAATTGTGGCTGATTATGACATTAATTAAACAATGCTATATGAAGCTCTGATTTTGTAATCTTTTATTCATATGAATAGTCCAAATTTCAGTGTAGAATAATGATTAAGACCCACTTGAAGCATTCGGTTCACAAGATGTTGTTTTGTGCTACAGCTTTCAGCTCCCTTTGACTTATAAGTGGCTGGAACGTTGCAAATCACAAGCATGAATGTAGCTAAAAATGGAAAGAGATAAATAGATAAAATATAAAGGAGTATTTGGACTTTCACTCCTGCTATCACAACTCTATGTGCACAACAGCAACACTTGAAGAACTGGAGGGAAAAATGCTGCGGTTTCCAATGAGCTAGTGCTTTTTTGAGTGTTGCACATTTGTACAATACAAATGCAGACTTGCCAGACTGCTGGTGCCATGGCTGTTGCATGCTCTGTGCTCAGCTTTTCTGGGTATTTGTTTCAGAGCACGACCCTGCCATATGCATCCACTGATGAACCCTCTGCTGATGCCCCTAGTTTTATAGTTTGTTCGCATGCAGCCAAGGTCCAGCATGCAGACCAGAGAGGGGTGGAATGACCTTGAAAAACACTGGAAGCACACACAGGTACTTGCCTGGTGTTGACAGAAAAGTCTGCTATCAATCAACTCCACACAGTTGGGTTTTTTGGGGTTTTTGTTTTTTGGTTTTTTTTGTATTGACAAGAAAGTTTGGAAATGTGGTTTAATGGCAATCTGTAACATAAGCTTATCCTATAAAAGTATTTTTAATAAGAGCCTGCTACAGTAAGCCAAAACAACTTATATTCAGTCTAATCTGCCTCAAGAGAAATGCTTTTCATCTCCAGTGCTAGTGAATGCACCTTTCCAACCTTACTCTGTTTTCTAACAGCCTGCTATAAGAAAAATATACTGTATATCCTATGCATAAATACATATGAGTTGGATTTATGGATCCTTATCGATCCCTTCCAAGCTGAAATATTCTATGACTCTGTGAAATAAAGGCTGCAGGTAAATACTGACTTTAAAAATAATACTGCCATTAAATAGATAGATCTTTAAAGAAACTGCGTGAATTTTCTGTCTTGTATGGGACTAGAAGAACATGACTGATCAAATTAGATCCATAGTCTGGCAGTTCATGGTGGCTTTACACTATTCCTGATTTCCAGCTGAACTTATATCACAAGGAACTTCCATGCCATACTGAGAAGATCTGATAAAGGAAAAAGCAGAGGGGTAAGGTTGCAATAAATATCTATGTTCTGTTGAGCACAGGCTCCCTGTCAGGTCAATTCATTCTAAGTTGCCTAGGAAAGGTTAAAGAAAATTAGAGGAGTAGCAAGCCTAAACTCCTGGTGATGGGACTTCTGGAAGTTCCTAGGACAGAGACAAAGGTTTTCTATGGGCTGCAGTGAGTTAAGGATCTCAGGTTATCTGAATGGTCTAAGTTCAGAGTTCGGTTGCTCTTCTTTAATAAGACAAATGTTTAATCATCCCATTTTGACTGGAAAAAATCCATTCTTTCAAAACGGGTCCCATTCCTGAATATGTTTTCCCAAAAATACTCCTGAACTGTACCTTTTCATCTTGATTTTGAATCGAAAATGATATTAAAGATTTGGAATTGTCCCATAGGCTGGAAAATCTATTTTTGAACCAGATTTGTACACAACATCTGCAAAATAAGAGAGAATGATTTCATTCCCTACCTGGAGGATAAAACCCAGCTGTTGTTCCACAGTTCAGAGCCATGAAGAATATCTTAATTAAAAGACACTGACAGGGGCATCTCAGGTGGCACATTAAACTCGCCTGTAACTTGCCTCTATACTTAGCAAACATTTTTATGAAACGAAAGTTTAAAGTTAGCACAGGTAGCTCAAACTCCAGAAAGAAATATATCACTTTTGCTGCACAAATTCCCCCCTTTCAGCTTTGTTTCTATTAACAACTGTGCAAGCCAGGTATAAAATGCAGCTATTTTGTCTTTGTAGTGCTTTATGTCTAGTTTGAACAATTTTAAAAGACTAATGCAACACAGCCAAGAATTGGACCTTTTCTGTCTTATGTTTGTTCCATGGTGCTTGGTTTTATGTGATACCTTTCATATTCAAACAAAGTCACAAAGGCTAAACTGTAAAATAAAAGCCTGACAGGTCTGCTAAATCTTATTCTCCAAGCCAGAATGATTTTAATGTCTTAAAAGTTTTATCCATAGGGTTGCTGTGGGAGGAAAATGTTGGGTTCTTGGCAGATTTATTTTCCCTAAATTTCTGAATTTCAATCAGGTTTGATCTAATAACTGTCAGCTGACCTGATTAAAGTGTACCTCTCTTCTAGTTGATTTAAATCAGCTTGGCTGCTACGCAGTAAGCTAAAATACATGCTATTTTAGATGGCCATCTGGTGCACTAAATTAATTTATTTTTGAGAAGTTTGCTTTAATTCAATAACCAGAACCATACAAAGAACAGTTGGGGAGGAAACCACTTTTTACAAATATGCTTTGTAAGAACTGAAGTAAATAACTACCTTTACCTTGGCTTTCATGGCAAGGTGGCTGGTTTTAGACTTAAAGGGACTTGATCACACAAGAATCATTTAAAAGGAGCAATATTAAGGCCCTGGCATGTTACTGACTTAGTAAATTGTTCCATGTGTTTTCAACTTCATGAGGAACGCCAACAATGGATGCCACGCAGCATATGGGTACAAAAAATTACAAAGCCCAAAATAGAGAAAACAAAGGAGGCAGGTACCCTCATAGGACTATTTAACCTTCAGGCATGTCCACAAAATTAAATGGCTGGAATTTAACCCTCAGCAGTGCATTCTTCATGAAGTGAAAATTTTCAGAAATCAGAAAGACATGAAACTGCTACATAACCTTTAAAACAACATGTAAAAAAAGCAGTTGTGAGAGAGAAAAAACATTTTAATGGATTTTCTTTTTTTACTTTCCTATTACTCATAGGAGATAAAACTTCATAAAAATGATGGAAACCATTCATAAAAAATACTAATTATCGCACATATACTACAGCCACATCTTTCATAATTCAACTCTTATTGCAAATAAAGAGTATTTTTCTAAAATAGCTATCTTAGACCAGGTAGCAATGGCTTCCATTGCTTGCTTTTCCCTTCTTATCACTCTCCAGTACGCCAAGTCCCAGATAGTTACTTTTCTACCAGCATATTTTTGTAGCACCTCCATAACTCTGTCACACAGATGAGATCTCCAAAATACATTTGTAGACCACCCATTTGAGCATATGAATGAAAAAAATATGAAAAGCTTGGTACTGAGTAAGAGCATAACATGAAAGGAAAATACTGACTTGGCTCATCAATTGGCACAGGACTCTTAAGTTAGACTGCTTTCCACATTTGGTGTGCTGCAGATGTAGGAGAGAAATCTGTATTTCAGGTTCTTACGTGGGATATGGTATAGGCAACTGAGAAGTGAGAGGAGGGCTTGACTAATATAAAGAAAATAAGAAAGGAGTTTGAGAGTAAGAAAGGATTTCCCTGAAAGCTTTAATTACAGTTTTAAAGCACAAAACTTAAACAGGCTTTAGAATAAGAAATGTTTAAAATAATTGTATTGTGACCTTGCATATTACTGCTAGTGTTACAATGCAAAATCATGATAGAAATTATATAAATACTGTAACTTGGTTAACATTTTAAGTAGCTGACTCATAAATTACCATTAAAATGGTGCATATTTTAGGATCCAATCAGGTCTTTAGCTGCTGCTTGGCTTAGAATTGTAGATCTGAAAGACAGAGCATCAGAAACAGCTCATGTCTGGCTTTTGTGTGGCGCTCTCTTGTCACATCTGTCAGCTGTTGGGCAGGAGCTTCACTTGATAGATGTGCTGGCATGAAGACCAACAAAGTGTGGTGGATGCTGTAATGGGAAAACAAAGAGCAGTTGTTTAAAAGTCCAAACCGAGTTCCTGGCCTACTGTTGAGCTCACAATAACAGTTGTGGCTATTCCTTATGAATAACATAAAGGTCAATTTTTTGTCAGTGTTTAGGTTAAGAAAAAGAAATAGTTTTGCTCTTAATGATTCTTTTGATGTGTCTTACATGAAACTTTAGTTTTGTAATTTGAAGCAACTTCTTTTTGGTTTGTAATTCAGTTATTGTGTACTAATTAAGATAAACCCCAAGAAGATTAACACCTTCTTCATCAATTTTGAAGATAACAGAAGAAAATCTTTTACCAGACCTGGTATAAATCTGTTTATTGTTTATGATTTTTCAATAAATTGATAGATTTCTACTTTTAATCCTAACCTGGGAGGAAAAATATTCGAGGTCCCAAATACCATCACAAGAAATCTATTTCTAGCTCAGCACTATTCAAGCTGCAGTTTTACTTCACTATAAATTAGGATACCCTCTAATGAAAGGTCAAATAAAAAAGTTTGTTTGTTTTTTTTTTTTAAATTCTGATTATTTTATTGTGTACAGGCAGAGAAGTGTTGGTGTAGGAGCAGAGGAGAGGGGACAGTGAATCTCTGATAGCTTCCTCACCACTAAACCAGCATCTCATTGTTGTTCCTGTATCCCTGGCCATCCTGCACCATGACTGAACTTCTTTTGTTGCCACACCGTGGTATTTTGCTTGCCTCACAGTGTTCTTACTTACCTTTCCTTTGCAAAAGTGTTGTAGTATTTTTTACAGTTCCCCAATTTTTCTGCGTTTACAGACATAAACAGTTGTGCTGCCGCATCACCCTTCATGCCACCAACATGAACTTGGGAGTCACTGAAGGTCACCCAGCTGTGAAAAGTAGCAGAAGTGAGGAGTTATTGCTATCACCCTGAGCATCAGCAGCTTGCACTGGCTCCCAGTGATGACCTGGTTCCCAACCACCTTTATTTCATCAAGGTAATGCTATCAGAATTAAAGTAAGAGTTAGTGCCTGCTTCAAGGCCCTATAATCAAAATGGATTGTTTTCATCTGTTAAAACCATTAGTTAATAGGAAAATACGTTGTTAAATAAATGTGGCTGACAAAGATTTAATGTGTTACCAAATAAAAAGAAAGCAGAGAGAGAGAGATAAATTAAAAAAAGAAGGAACATTAGTGGGTTTTCACATTTGCTACCACTTTTGGAAAAAAAAACCCATGAATCTGCCATACAGGCAGGGTAGGATTTATTTCAACTGGTTTCATATTTCCGATCAACTACCTCATATTCTGGTGAAGAGAGGTTGTGAAATAAATTCATTTTTCGTCCCTCATTTAGATTTTATCAAGTTTTAAATAGATCCACAGTGGCTGGATAAAACATTCAGATAACCCAGTACTGCACAGTTATCTCTAATAAGCTTAATTCAGACTCATCTTGTAACCCTTGTGAACCAATGCATGCAGGAAAAAAAAATAAAATAAAAGCATAGGTTTTTGGAAAGAATGATCACATTTTAAACAGAGAGAAAAATGTGCAGTGTTAAAATAAGCCTTAGAATGCTAGGTTGTAGAAGTCCCCATATAAACACAATGTGGCAGCTCTATGGGGCTGAAATAAATGTAATTCTTCAATTTCTATTTAAACTGCTGCATAGGTAGAGATGCATAATGGTTGCAATACACATGCACTACAAATTACTCATACTTTTAAAAGTTCAGAAGGTAGTAATACATAACTTCATTTTAATCTGGAATAGATGGCTTGGAGTTGATTGGGGATACCTGCAGGTGTCAGCAAATGTCTAAGCATGGACGGGACTGGTTGGATGAAATTTTCATTCCTTTGATTAGCTGCCAAGCTACAGCATCTTTAAACACTACTTTGGCCAGTCCAGAATACCAGTGTTCGCTTCACATGTAATACAAAGACTGCTCACAGGTAGTTTAGGCAAATTACAATAAAAGAGAAATTTTCTAAAGGCTAAAAGCAATTTTTCCATGGCGAAGTATTCACAAGCTTCCATTAAATATTTTCTCTTTTTAATTGCAAATGTCAGCTTAGAATGGCTCTGTTTTTACTGCAGTTAGTAGCATATTAGCTTTTCCCCTCCAGGGGAAGAAATGATTTTTTCACCTCCAATCAAATGTAATATAGAACATTTTAATAATTTCTTTCACAAACACATTTTTCTGTCCTGCCTATGAATGAAAACAGAGATTTATTCTTTATGCTTCTTTTGCAGTTAGAGGTTTTTTCTACAACTTCTTCTCAACAATTTCTATTTTTATAACAAAAATTATCTGAAGTGATTTCTTACTGCAATTTTTTAATTCCAGTTTCAGAGCAATTTTCTGACTAATTTCTATCTAGAAGGGGAAAATAGAACTGACTGAGGATATTAGAAGTGATATGTATTCAACTGATTCCTGACTGACTGATAACTTGTAGCTTTCCAAGTCCTATTGTGATTGAAGGGTTAGAGATATACTTTTACTTCAGTGCCATATTTTGAATCAGTGCCCTCTGAGAAAGAAAGAAATGAGTAATTTCTTGTCACTAGCAAGCTGTTATTATATGTATTTCATTTAACCTTCCCATACACTACTCATTAACATTTACTTAGCACAGGCAGAGTTTACATTTTGATATACTGCTTTTATGTAGAGGTTATAATGACTATGGTAATCTTTCACTTTGCTACTAGTCCCTCTCCTGAAATCACTGGGGTTATGTCAAACATAAACCTGGGAGAACAAGGATTAAGCTATAGATTTTACTGCTATAGATTTTTCTGCTAAACAATCTCACTATGGTAGTCTTAGGAATACTAATTAAAAAAAGAATAAAATAAACCCAGTAAGAAATCATTAATAAACGAGTTCTATCTTTAATGCCGTAACACTGTGGACTACTCCAACATACATAAAATAAATTTACTTCTAAGAGACCTCTGAAAGACATCTGGCCAAACCTTAGGCTCAAGCCAGGGCTGTCTTCAAAGATCCAACTTGAAACAGGCTGTTCATGGCTTTGGTCACACAAGTTTTAAACGTTTTCCAAAGAGTAAACCCATCAGTGCCCACCGGGGAGCAAGACAAGACACCACTGTAAAGCACATTTCTTTTCCATCCTGTGCTCTGGAGGGACACGACTTTTCTTCTTTTTGCTCCCCAAGAATGGAATGGTACAGCTGGAAATACTAAATTCTCCACCTTTCTGATCTTCCTCAGAGGCATCCATAGAAAATAAAAATGTCATGCACAACTTTAGGTAGCAATAAACATAAATCTATTGTCATGACAATGACTATACTCATTATGGTCTAACTAGAAAAAAAGCAAGAGAGATACAACTAGAAAAAAAGCAAGAGAGATACTTTGAAAGGCATTTTTTCTGAGAAGGGAGAAATTTTATATATTTGATTTTTCCTTCTTCCCCAACAGCTCCCTCATCTGCTGTCTGAAGCTGCAATGAAAAACAAAAACAAAAACAAAAAAAACCCCAAAAAAACAAAAAAAACAAAACCAAAAAAAGAGAAGTGATTTAAGCGCATGTTGATATTTATTTTGGACTACTGTAAGGCTATTTTAATCTTACCCAGGAGGATTTCTTCAATGGCACCAGTTAGCAGAATTGGGTATAGTTAACAGCTCGCCACATATTGTACATTTGGAAATGTATATCGACCTTTCAAATGGCTCTTTTGTTTTCTTCTTCAGGTTTTTGTTTGGGTTTTGTTTTATGCTTGGTTGGTTGGTGTTTTTGTTTGGTTTTGGTTTGTTTTTTTTTTGTGGGCTTTTTTTTCTTTTGTTTGAAAAGTAAGGAAGCAACTGTCTATAAAGATAGTTGTTAATATTTCCTTTTTGTCATGGTTTGAACCCAGCTGGCAACTCAGCACCATGCAGCCGCTTACTCGCACACCAAATTACCCCCTCCCCCGACAGGATGGGGAGGAGAATGTAGAAAAGAATATTACAAGTTGAGATAAGAACAGTTTAATAACTAAAATAAAGTAAAATATAATACTAATAATGATAAAGGAAATAACAAGGTGAGAGAATATAAAATTAAGAGGGAAAGGGGAAAAAGAAAACAATAAGTGCAAATGATGTATGAAGCAATTGCTCACCACCCACAGGGAGATAACCAGCTTGACCAGAGCAGAAATTGGTCCCTTCCAGGTAACGCCCCCCAGTTTCTATACTGGGCTTGATGTGCTGTGATATGGAATACCAATTTGGCTAGTTTGGGTCAGGAGTCCTATCTCTGTTTCCTCCTAGCTTCTTGTGCCACTCCTCACTTGAACAGCACAAGAGACTGAAAAGTCTTTGATCATAGTAAGCACTACTTAACAACAGCTAAAAAATCGACTTATCAGTGTTGTTCTCAGACTAAAACTGAAACACAACACTGTACCAGCTACTAGGAAGAAAATTAACTCTATCCCAACTGAAATAAGGACACTTACAGATTTCAGTCTTCTGGATGGATGATGCTGCTTGTAACGAGGAGAAATGTGGCCTTGAAAGCTTCCAGGGATGGGGCAGCCACAGCACCTCTGGACAGCCTATGCCAGTGCCTCACCACCCTCACAATGAAGAATTTCTTCCTAATATCTAATCTAAATTTGCCCTCTTTCAGTTGAAAGCCATTCACCCTTGTTCTATCCCTACATGCCTTTGTAAAAAGTCCCAATCCATCTTTTTTGTAGGCCCACCTAAGGTACTGGAAATTATGCTGAACTCTCCTTGGGTGATGCTTTTTGAAAAGTTCTTACGCGATCAACAGTCATCTTACCTCAGGTAACTGATATTTCTAATTGCCATAGTCATTATTAGCAGCTAATTCTCTGCTTAAAATCAGTTTTGTAAAGCAGGTGAAGTAATAGCCTATGAAAAATTATAGACGATTAGTAAAAATAAAGTTCCTTGAAAGACTGAGATGTCAATTGACTGAAAGTTATTTCTTCAGTAAAATTTCAGCAGTTCTGGAGGACTGGATGTTATTCTCAAGAAATCTAAAGCTATTAAACTACTCAGCATGTAAAAAGAAAAAAAGGTAGGTAAAAAAGCAAACCAAACCAAAAACCCCTCTAGATTATATTTGATAAACTAAACAGAAAAACTGGCAGTTGAATAGCTGATAACAAGTGAAAGTGAGATGCAGAGTGAATTTTTCTACACTTCAAATAGAATTAGTTGCTGGAAAACTGGAGAAGTATATTTGGCAGTGTTACTGACCTGGGATTTTTCACACATGACCTTAACAACTTTGAGATATACTGGTAGCCAACACATTAATAACTTTTTAATAACTACCTTGTGCCACTGTTATACATTGAGCCCTACATCTTTTTAGAGCTACACTAGACTGTATTTCCAATGAGGATTTAAAATAGCCCCACAGCTTGGGCATACCTCATGTGATCAGCAGCACCCACGGCACCCTACATTGTATTAGGAAGCCTTCTCCATGCAACTTTCTTAAATCAGGAGTATACACGGTAGGCAGACCTGAGCAACACCAAAAGACCCCAGATATTTTGTTCAGTACACGTTTTGTTCATGCTTTTCAAAGTCCTTGATATATCCTACAATAAAAATATCCTATTACATCTTCACTAAAAATGACAGATTGTCATCATCCTCTCATATCCTACCATGGTCTGAAATAACTAAATAAAACTAGAGACAAGTCTTAGAAACAATAAACTGCATGTCAGCACCTCCATATCTGCTAACCTCCAACTTTCAGGAAGTTTAGGTTGGGAATTGAAAAGCAGAGGGGTCTGAGAAAAAGTATTGCATGATATAAACCAGAAATGCTCCAGGCTAGTATTTTAAATTCTGGAGGATTTATGTTTCTAGACATGCTTTGCTGTCAACAGACAAATACTGAAATAAATGTATTATTATACAATTACATTATTGTATAATTATATTTTTGTAATATAAGGGATAAAAACCCAACAGCTAAAATGCAGTCACACACCCAGTTCTCCATTTTTAGAACATCTAATAGACTGCGTAGTGGTGTGTTCCCACCACCCAACCTGACCTCTAACCTGCACAGGTGATTGCCATCAGTGGTGGTGGTAATGAATGTGTCTGGGTCCTGATGACCAGTTACTGTGAGACTGATAACAGCAATAGCCAACGGCTAATCAGAACAATGTGTGCCACCTACCCTTTACCATAATACTAGTCAAGGCCTCACTCAAGCCGAATTGTTGTATTGGTATGCAAACATCACACTGAGTCAATTATCTTTTTCTATGAACGCTGGGCAGCCCAGGGCTTACAGAGCTGTCCTGCATGGCAATGAGCTGCACACCAGGATCTCCCCTTGAGTAATGATGCCTCTCAAGGTTGCTCCTTGAGCTTGAGAGGCTCCTTGCAGCAGCAGATCCTCAGTAACTGATTGCTAGCATGTTAAACTTTGAAATCTTAGCTAAGTGGTGCAAAGGATTGATTGGTGTATATAATCCTTTAGACATAAACCACTGAACAAGTCTGGAGCTAAGCGGCATTGAGACTCCTCTCTGAAAAGGATTTTAGAACACAAGGGGTCCTTTCTGAACCTCATGACTCAATGAGAGGGTCTCCCTGATGGTTTTGTCTGACCCTTCCCTCTGTGCAGCGAACAGTCTATTGTACTTCACCATCAGATTTTGTTAAATCACTGTTGCATTTACTAATAAACTTTATAAAATCATTGTTTTACATCAATATATTCCTACTTCTTTCTTATTAGTGAAGTGCGTCATTCTACCTATGACAGTTTGATATGCTAGGGATTGTCAAATTGATCAGGGAATTTGTAGGTCATATAACAAATATTTGTCCATTTCTCTGTCTACAGCATTGAAACCAAGTTTTTAGGTGATTATTATTCATTGTTAGAAAATGTTATGATTCACCCTTCTTTTATAAAGTCACCTTATGCTGAAAAGTTTACAATGGGAAATAGAATATGCCTTTGTGAAATTTCCAGATTCAGCTCAGGGCAAGTAACTTCATGGAGGCCTCTGAGGCTCACAACTAGGGACATGCTGAAGGCTTCATTTTGGATGCTCCCAGTAGATCCTGCTGGGTACTGCTGAGCAGAACTGCTGCTTTTGATAGATTCATGGGAGGTACCTGCCTGCAGTCACTGTAGAGTTGGCTCTTAATGCTCAATGTTCCTATTTGGTCCTTGATGGAGAAGGCAGATGACGTCCTGAATACTGGGATGACCTGAATTTTAATTACCTGAAATCTAGGACAAACAGACCTTCTTTGAGTAGAAGTATGGGCAAAAAATACTTACAATTGTGTGTGCAGATCTCAGTGCAAAGTTTCACAAACTGTCTTAGAGTCACTATGACCAGTACAAATAATAAAATCAAGGTATTCTCCTAATGGTTTGATTCTGAAATTAGCAGAGCCATATCCTAGAAGAATAACTGAGAGTATTTTATTGTATTTATTTCTGCTGGAAATTTCTTTTATCAGTCACTTAACACTGGTAAACAAATGCCACCTGCCAACCATGAACAACTCCAGATCATTCATATGAATAAACACAATGTTCTCACAGATATTATCACACATTATCTGGAATGGGCAAATGTGCTGTGATTAAAACACCAAGGAAAATCAGTTCTGGTTTCACATACTATTGGGAGTTTTGGGTTTGAAGCCATGTTTGCCTTGACTGCAAGTTCTCAACCAGTAGGGTGTCTGATGTTATACCAGTTTGTACAGAAAGATTAAATGCTATTTCATTTAAGACTGAAATTATAGCTCATGAGTTTTTATGCTGCAAGGTACTTCATGGTCCTTATTGGATGCCAAACTTGCAGTACAGTCTCAGACTAGATTGGCTGTGCCGGACTAGGTGAGATCCCAGGATTGTCTTGTCTTGGCCAGCTCACAGTCCTGGTCTTCTACCTTGCAGGTAACCTGTCATGGATCTACCTGAAAACTCTGCTGAAAGAACAACACTGTCCCTCAAATGAGTCACCTATTCTTGCAGTGAGATGTTAGTGGACAGGGTAACACACAGAGCAAGTCATAGGAGTTTCTATTCCTGGGGTTTGGAAACCTCAGTCCCTAAATTTAGCATTTTGAAAGTGCATTGTAAGGAGATTTTTGTTGGGGTTATTTTAATGCTCATATTTCCACGCTGATCTCCCTTCAGCTGCTTTCCACTGAGTAGCTGGAAGAAACTTTTATGAAGTCGAGGTGGGAATGACAAATTGATTTACCCTCTGAAATGTTCTCCATCAGCAACCACTGTCATGGCCTCAGTCCTGCACCTGCCTTTCCTTTGCTGCCATTTCTCCAGGCAGCTGGGAATGGGGTGCTCCTCACTCTGTGCTCATTCTCTCATCCCGTTCTTTAGGGCAGTGACAGCGAGTACGAGGTGGACCCCGGCCACCAGAAAGCCCACTCCTGTGAGAACCACTACAGGAGCGACCCCACGTACTACAACTCGTGGCGGCGGCAGCAGAAGGGCATCTCGCGGGCGCAGGCGTACAGCTACACCGAGAGCGACTCCGGCGAGCCCGACCCCGCGGCCGTGCCCAACAGCACCTCCACGCAGCAGGGCAGCCTCTTCCGGCCCAAAGCCAGCAGGACTCCCCCCCCCCC
>JAOEHY010019715.1:0-28001 GCA_025447955.1 Psilopsiagon aurifrons | reverse complement strand
CCCGCGGCGGAGGGCGCGGGCCCGGGCGGGGCGGCGCGGCGCGGCACGAGGAGGCGGCGAGGGAAGCGCGCACACGGACGGCTCTGTGGCGCAATGGATAGCGCATTGGACTTCTAGCGTGCGGGACGGGAGTCATTCAAAGGTTGTGGGTTCGAGTCCCACCAGAGTCGCGTTTTGCCGCCGGGCCGTGGGCGCCGCTCTCGGGGTCCGCCGTTGCAGCGGGTCGGGGACAGGCGGAACCGTCGGCGGCTGCCGCCGCGAGGAGCCCGGGGGTGGTGAGAGGGGGAGAGGAGCTCCGGGCACGGTTCTCCCGGTGATCCATAAATGCGCATCGATCCGTGTGGTCCGTGTGCTGAGCAGCACCGTCACCGCCTCTCGCAGTTATTATTGCTATCCCATCCCCAAAACGGGTCCGGCAGCGCCGGCACCGACCGCTGCCGGTGGCAGTGATGGAGCTGCCGCACGTCCACAGTAAATACATCCCTCCCCAAAGCAGCGTTTTCACGTGGCTTGTGTCCAACCTGCCAAAACCCCCGTTCCCCCCCTTTTTCTTCCTTCGGCAGGCTCAACAAGCGATGGCTGCGGCAAACGGGAGCCGCGGTGGCTGCGAAGCTCTGGTGCTGAGCAGATGCAGTCACATTTACATGCTGTGCCATTGCTGACGCGCTGGCACCGTCACCATCCACCCGCGGCTGCGCTGAGTAACCCCAAGTGCAGCAAAACCCTCTCTCAGCCATCATTTCCTGCGCTGCCTTTGCTGCTCTCAGCTTGTGGGAGCAGCGAAGCTTTGCTGCCCTTCGGTTTAATCACCCCAAAGCTCCGACACGCGTCTGCTGCAGAACAGCACGTTTCTGGGTTGGTTTAGGGCTAAACGGCTCTTTCGTCTCGACCAGCGCAATAGGACAACCACCAGACTGTGCTTTACCAGCAGCTGAAGGATGTGTTTATATGAGATCCTTTATTATCTGCTTGAAATAACTCCGGAGGCCAAGAAAGACAAGAGCCTGGTTTTGGAGAGAAGCACAAAGCCTGGCTGGTGGGGATAGGGATGGAAGAAGTTGAAAACAGGGAGTTGGGGGCGCAGGAAGGAAGCAAGGCCCTGTATCCCAGTGCCTGCACTTACACCAAGAGTTTTGCCCCTGCTCAGGCTCCTGGGAGGGAGCAAAACCCTGGCTGCACTGTCAGCCCCTCTCCTGCCCCAGCTGGAAAGATGCACCCCCACAGCCCATATTGAGTGCCATCCCCATAGGTGCAGCCATGCACCCGTGCCATCACCCAGCACCGCAAACAGCAGACTCTGCTGGAGCCAAAAACGGGGTGAGGTTCCACATCAGATCTCCCCTGAGAAAGGGAGATGGGGTAGAAGGAGACGAGTAAGGAACCACAAGCTCCACGCTGGATTTTATTAAGCAAGACAGAGTTTCGACAGCAAACCCACATGTACAAAGAGCCTTTGGCTGTGTGGCTCTGTGCCCTCGCATCCCACAGCTCTGCTCTCTGCTGCTGGAGCCCTGTTTAATTAACCCAGACAGCAATCAACTCCCAGACGCTGCACAAGCAGCCGCCGTTCCTGCGCTCTCAGGATTCAGCTCCTTATTCCCAATCACATCATTTTGTTGGCCAAGGAAGGGACAATTCCTACTGAAAACCCAGCACAAGCACGTGGATTTCAGCATTTTTGATGGGGGGAGAGGGGGGGGGCATGGCCGATCAGGATCAGCTCTGGAACAGCCAATCCAGCCGGGATAATATCCAAAGGTTATTTCCCTGCCCGTTCCTGTGGGCATGCAACCACACACTGCCTGATCTCCAAGGCATGAGGTACACCAGGACAGCAGTTAGACACCAGCAGATGGGATGTCCCTATTGCACACACCAAACCTGCCCCTGGGCTGCTCCGTAAATCACTGCTTGAGCTCCAGCCCAGGGCAGCCCCAAGACCTTAAGCCTGGATCTTCCCAGGAGAAGTGGAAGAAGGGATTTACCTACACAGCCCTGGAGCTGCAGAAGGACAAGGCATTGCTGCAGTGTGTTGTAAACCAGCTCTGCTCCATCCCCATGCCAACGTTTTGGAGCATCAGTACCTGCGCACTGCTGCCATGGGAACCAACCCAGCCTTGCCATGCATCCCTCCACTGAGTCTCCAACAGCAAAAAGAGGCAAGTTTTGTCACCGGGCCTCTTGGCAAGGGAAAACTCAGCCCTCGGGTCCATGTGGCTGGAAGCAGAGCCACGCTGTGCTCCTGGGCAGGAGGAGATGGAGCACTCAGGGACGGTGCTGTCTGCCAGCGGGGATCCCCTGCCTGTGCCTGGGCTCTCACACACGAACGGATGGCGGAGGGAAGATGCCGATCTCCTCCCGCAGGGATTCCACAGGCTGCTCCCAGCGCTGCTCGTAGTACACGTTCAGGATGCAGCTGGCGTTGCGCCCGCTCCGGATCGCCCAGGGAACCAGCTCGGTGGCCAGGACCTGCAGCTTTCTGGAGCAAACGATACAGGAGGTGACAGCTCTCATTTCCATGTTCTGTTGTTGATCTCCTCCTCCAATTCCCCAGTGCAGGCAGATGCCAAACCCATGTGTCCCATGTACCCTCCTGCTTAACTCCCAGGGGAAGCTAAGGCACTGGAGAGGACATTGTGCCAGGAAGGTTATGGCCAGCAGCAAACCCAAGACCAGAGCTCAGGTTCTGCAATCCCCAGACTGTGCTGGGCCACCAGGACAGATGTGCTATGGCAGGGAACTGCCATCAGTGTGGTGAGGGTCCTGCTGGCCCTGAATACCTGCCCAGCCGGGGGCAGCCAGGCCTGGGCATCGCTCCTCCCAGCACAAGAGATTCAGTGCTGGAAGCAGACAAAGCACCAGGCTCTGCTTCAGTGACCAGCCAAAGCCATGCCTCCTGCTGCCACTGCGCCGTGGGGACAGAGCAGCAGGTTCACAAGAGAATCCCTGCAGGCTTGGCAGAGGACACTGGAAAGCATCATCCAGGCTGGCGCATCCCCACCGGTGAGTGCCTACCGTGCGCTGAGGTGGATGGGGCCGAACGCTGCTCCCAGGACACACATGGGCAGCCCCGTCTGGATGGCTTCGAACCACTTCACCACCACCTCGCCTGGGAGGGAGCAGAGAGGCTGTGAGCGGGCAGGGCACCGGGGGCAAGCACCAGCCAGGGCCATGGGGTCCTGCAGCACAGGCTGCACCGTCTGCCCTTCCCAAGGATGGCCATGCACCCAAACCCTCTGCCTCCATGGCAGGACTTGGGAACACTTCCCAGGTCTGCCCATGGCTTCATCCTGTGCCAGGATGGGCATTGCTGTGCATCACCCACCAAAGAGGGATGGCTCAGGATGAAAATGACCTGTAAGATCATCAAATCCAACCTTTACCCCAGCACTGCCAAGGCCACCATTAACCCACGTCACTGAGGGCATCATTGATGTCCCATGAGCTTGGGAAACACCTCTGGGCTCCCTGCAGACCTTTCGCAGCGCAGCAGCTCCATCCTGATCCACACACAACTCCCCCCGTCCCTCGGGACAGGACAGACCTTTCCAAAGGCTGCCAGGGCTCAGGCAGAGCCTGCGTAGGAGACCTGACGTGCCAGTTCCCACAGGCACCAGCGAGCCTTGACTTGCAACTTGCTGTTGACTCAGAGACAAAAGGAGGGCAAAGGACACGGAGCTGTGCAGATCAGGACCAACCAGGAACCCCCGACTGCTGCCTTCAACCACAGCTTGCGAAATGCTGTCCCCCCGCCCTGTGTCACCCGCCCTGCCAGGCAGCAAACACCCATCAACAGCACCTCGGGCTGGGCTGAGCATCTCCCAGCAGGGAAAAGGTGACTTCCCATGGCCTCTCGGCCACCACAGACTCAGTGGGGCTCCACGCTGTGGATCCAAAGCTCCTCACATACCAAAGGGGGCTGAGAGCGAGGAGTCCGACCAGCCCAGCCTGCCCCACTCCCAGCACCACCATGGGGTCTGGCCCTGCAGCCCTCCGAGCCCGTTGCTCTCACCCAGCATGTTGGTTGGCATGCCCAGGAGGGTGTGCATCATGTCGTGGACCTCTCGGTACCGCTGGATCACGTACGCCAGTTCCTCATCATCCACAAACTTGGGTGGCATCCGGGTGTCCGGGGAAACCTTCTGCAAATCCAAAGAGGTCCAATTCAGCCCCTTCCAAACCTCAAGTTTGGCTCAGTTTTGGCTGAGGTCATTTTCTAGCAGCGGGTATAGTGCTGTGATTTAGGATAACGCTGATAACACACTGATGGTTTACCTGGTGCTAGGTAGTGTTTATACTAAGTCAAGGACTTTGCAGCTTCTCATGCTGCCCTGGCAGTGAGGAGGCCGAGGAGGCACAAAGGACACAGCTGGGACAGCTGATCCAAGGGATATTCCACACCATATGGTGTCATGGTTGGAATATAAACTGGGTACTGAGCAGGCTGAGCATCGGTTGGTGGTGAGCAATTGTTTTGCATTTGCACCACTTGTTTTTCTTGGGTTTTTTGTCTCTTATTAATCATCATCATCATCATCATCAGTGGTTCCCTCCATCAGCATAACTCCCAGTCTCCAGTGATGGAAGGAAGCAGCATTTACACAGACAAAACCCAAGGACTGCTCCTTGGTGACAAATCCAGCATCATCCCACACCAGCATCCACCCCACCTCCCCAACTCCCTCACTCCTGGAGGGTTCCCCACAGACTTCTCCATCGCTCCAACCTCCCTCTAAAGCGAGGGATCAACTACAGCCCTCGGCTCCCTCCGGACCCCCACACTCACGTTGTCCTCCAAGAAGCGGACGTACTCCCGGCCCAGCGATCCATCCGGCAGCCCCCGCAGCCGGGACATGTCCAGGGTGGAGAGACGGATGCGAGGACGCTCCCTGGAAGCAAAACACAACGCAGTGAAACTCCCATCCCGGTCCTGGAGAAAAGGAAACCCCATTGCCTACCTCTGCCCTTCCTCACGTGGATCCTGGCTGCTCGCTGCACGGACAGCACCATCCTCACCTCCGCTGCTGAGGCTGGGACACAAACTGCTTAAAGGCTCTACCTGAAGCCTCAGCAATGAAAGAGCTTTCACCTTGCACCCCTGCAGCAACTCTGGTCGGGGAACATGGGTGTCCTGTGCACTGATGTCTTGCTGCTGGCCAGGCACAGCCCCCAGAGCAGCCAGCAGCAGAGCAGAGCCCTTTGGTGCCCCTGCAAAGCAGCCAGGGCTTCAAAGGAACCACACAGGGCAAGGAGCAGGGGGGATTCCCCTCCCCAGCCCTTGGTGCTTTTGCTGTCCCCTCTCCCTGGGCGGTTCCTCTGGGTCCCAGCCCCATCCTGCTGCTCCATGTGCTTTGCTGGAGCCAGGACCAGGCTGCTCTGCAAGAATACAGGGCAAAAGGCAGCTTTTCCCCAGCCCCTGCATCCTAACGGGACATCCCAAATGCTACACAAGCAATAGACATGACACGTAATGAGGAGCAGGGAGAGGAAAGCAAACAAGCAGTAAGATTTTGGTTAATAAGAGGCTCGTGAGGTCCCTCCTGGCCCTCAGCCCCGCTGCACTCAGCAAGTTCCTGCAGACATGGAAACGAAGGTGATCAAGTCTTAACAAGGAAGACGAGAAGTGGCCTCATTCGCAGCCTGGGGAGATGCTGCAGGCACCAGTAAAGAAAGCAGGGAGGTATCTGAGGAGGCAGAGCAGTGGAGATGAAGCCTCGGATGCGGAGGCAGCAGCAGGCACAGGGGAGAAACCCATGGATGTGGTGGGGTTTTATCACTGCTCAGCATCCACGGAATCCCCTCCTTGTGCTGGCACCTTCCAAACAGCCTGAGACAGGGCTGGGCCCAGCGGCTGCTGCTGCTCTCACCCTCAGGTTGCCACAGGGCTCTTGTGGAGGTTAAAAATGGAGTCAAATAAACAACTTGAGGCTCAGAGCTGCCAAACTCCTGTTCTCCCCCTGCCCAGGGCCCAAGGAATGTGCTTGGCCTCGTGTCTCCCTCCCCACCACAACCCACAGGGCCAGGGAGGGATGCGAGGGACGCACTGGAGGATGCGGTAACCTTCAGGGTGATGTTTCATCTTGTCTCGCAGGTTGGGCAGGGCCAGGCAGCCCGTGGTCTCCCCCAGCACTGCCACCATGTCTGAAAGAGACCAGAGAGCGACCCAAGAGCTGGTTTCACAACACCCCCTTGTCCTCGGCGGGCAGGTGAGGCAATGGGGCAACGAACGCCCTGGTCCAGGAGCAGGCTGCGGCCAAGCAGGGACACACAAACCATGGATCTTCAGCCTCACGGTGCCTCTGCCATGGTGCCACCCGCATGGAAGGATGCAGGAGCAGGCGTGAGGCCTGCAGGGACCGAGGAGGAATGAATGGGGCTGGGTGGCATCGCAGGGCGCCGGGGGATCACTGGGGTGTGTCTGGGGTCCCTCAGCCCCTCTCTTCCACAGGTCTCAGCGCTGTGCTTGCCGCATTACCGACACCAACAGCAGCAGGAGCACAGAAACACGCAGGAGCCCGGGGCAGGATCCTCTGGACATTGCTCAGGGCCCTGGATGGAACGAGCTCCCTCTCTGCGCTTACCGTGTCTGTAGGGGTCATACAGAGCCATGACGGCCGAGCCGGCCGCCAGCAGCGCCTTCTGCAGCGGGCTGGTGGGGATGTGCCCGGGGTACAGCCGATAGCACCCCCCATCCTCCTCCTCCTCCTCCTCCTGCCCATGACCTTGCCGTGCCCGCGGCTCGCTGCGGCTCAGACCGGCGCTGCCTGCGGGGAGCGGGGGTGAGGAACCGGCCCGGGGCGTGCAGCGCTCGGACGCCCTCGGGGCTGCCCGCGGGGGTCAGGGCCGGGGGGGGGCTCTTGCCTGGGGAACCGGAACGCGCCCGCAGCAGCGGGACACGCGCCGCCGCCCGCCGCAGCATCCCCGCGGCCGCCGTAGGCTCCGTCCCTCCCTCCTTCCCCGCGCGCTGTCAGCCCAGTGCCGCACCACCGCGCGCTGCGCCCTTCCGATTGGCCAGCGCGAAGCCCCACCCCCGAAACGGCCGCGGCTATTGGCTGGAAGGCGAGGAGGGCGGGGCAGAGCGCGGTGCCTATTGGCCAGCCTGGCTGTCGGTCGGCTCGGAGCCGCCGAGGTGCCGGGTTCCGCGGTGGGAGATGTGGGAGCGGAGCGTGGTGGTGTCCGCGCCGGGGAAGGCGATCCTGCACGGGGAGCACGCCGTGGTGCACGGCAAGGTAAGGGGCGCGGCGCCGCCACCGGGCCGCCGGGGCTGCCCTCGCCCGCCCTCACCCGCTTCTCCCCGCCCGCAGGTGGCCTTGGCCGTGGCGCTGGACCTGAGGACCTTCCTCCGCCTGCGGCCCTGCGGGGAGCGCGGGGTCTGCGTCCGCCTGCCCGGGGTCGGCGTCGTGAGGAGCTGGGACGGCCCCAGCCTCCAGGCCCTGCGGAGGGGCTTTGCAGGCAAGCGCTGCCCCGGGCGTCGTGTGGGGCTCTGAGTCCTGCCCGCTGCCCGGGACCCCCATCCCTGCGGGGACGCTGTGCTGGGTTATATGGTCCCCGCTGCACGGCGGTGCTGGGTCTCGACGCCTCTGCCCGCCCTCAGTGTGTGTTTAACGTGTCCCGCACGCCTCCGGCTCGGGCCCCCGCTCTGTGCCCCTTGTGAGCCGCCCTCGCCGCGGCTGTGTCCACCCGTGTCAGTTCCCGGGGTCGCGCTGCTGGAGCTCAGGCGGGCAGGGTTCGCATCCCGGGGTATGTAGGGATGAGCAGCCGAGACGGGGTCTCTCTGAAGCCCATCTCGGTTGACGGCTCCTGGGGAAGGCAGGGTTTGGAGCCTGTTCTGCCTCTGTGCCCCATGGCAGCTCTCACTGGGATCTCTCCAGCATCCTGTGCTCGGTGAGAGCCCCGGCTGGCGGCTGTGCCGTTTGCCTCCCAGGACCTGGCGTTAACTCCCGAGATCCTGCATTTGCTTAGCAAAGGGCAGAACAGGCTCTGAGAAGTCAGAGCACTGGTAGCAACCTCTCAGCACTGAGCCAAAGCTCTCTGACACCGGTGCGTGCTCCCGGCTCTTTGGAGTCAGCCTCGTGTGAAGCACAGTGGAGTATCCACGTTCCTTAAGGCAGAGTTTGGGGTTTGCCAGGCTCTTTGTAATGAGGGATGGATGCGCTGGGGAGTGCTGGCAAGGAGGCATTTGCTGTAATGCAGTGTGGGTGTGGGGTGTTGAAACAGGGTTCTCAGAGTGGCTGGTGGGGGTTGTGCTTCTTGTTTCATCATAAACCCTCAGGTAGAAGGTTTTTGGGTGAAATCTGAAGTCAGCTCAGTCTGTTTCCACCTGTTATAACAGGAGATGTTCAAGTTTAACCATTCCTGCCTTTCTGAGTGTTTCAATTCTCCCCTCTTGCTTCCATAGCTGACTTTGATGAATCAAAGTCCCCCAGTGCAGAGCAGCTGGATGCACTAAAAGAGTTTGCTGGAATTGCTGCCGGAACCTCAGCTCCTGAGAGCCTTGCCACTCTTGCCTTCCTTTACATGTACCTGGCTATTTCGGCTAAGCATGGGTAAGGCTGCCTTCCTGCCCCAGATCAACCTCCTGTCTTGAGTGTTCACCATGAATTGCTTCTCCAAGGTCATGGGAAGAAACCAACCCTTTGAGACAGAATCTCACTTCATTTGGGTTCTGAGCACCTCAGGTGATGCTCTTCAAAGCTGAGCAGTATGGAGGGTGGGGTGCCCCAAGCACCTGCTCTCATTGAGGCATCAGGCTTTGAGGTGCTTAAGTTGGAGCAGTTCATGCTAGCCTTCTTGCATGGTCAACAGGAGCACACACAGATGTCCTACCCTCCGAGCAGGCAGCTCAGTTCATCCTGGCTTAGAATGCTGGACACGAGCTGTGCATTTCACGGCTGAGCTAAGTCTGATCCCTCCCATGGGCGGGATCTCCCTAAGAACATGAGAACTGGGGGTGCTTGCAGCTCAGGGCTGCTCCAGTTTCTAAACTTGACTGACGCTGTTGATATCCAAATGAGTTACTGGACAGCGTAAACCGAATCAGAACCTGACCTCAGTATTCATAGCAAAGAAATCAAAGGTTAAAGACTATGATGTGTAGCTGCACTGTGGTTTGCTTCACAGCTGCTGTGTTGTGTGGTGAGAGCACTGAGGCTGTTATCAGCCTGCCCTGAAACCATCAGTTCATAGTTCATGTCACTCACCAGCCGTGGAAAGCTCCTGGGTTTGATGTTAGGGTCTGTAACACAACCCAGATGGGTTCAGTGGTGAGAAAGGGCACATGGGCCCAGATACGTGCTTGTTGCTCCAGTGGCATGTAACTGCAGTTATGGACTTGGAGTATTTATGCTTTATTTAGAAATACATTTCAAATCATGTTTACAGCAGTCTTTGAAGGGTCTCTTTATGGCGCTACTCAAGTATTTGGTTACCAAGTGCCCTGCTAGCAGCTTGACAAGCTGTGCTAATCACAGATCTGATTCAGGGGGGCTTTGTTCTAGCACAATGGCATAGCAAGGCCCCTCAGCTGTGCTAACTGAGCACTCCTGAAGCCCCTGTGTGTGCTGATGCTTATGCTGATGTTATCACTTTTCAACAAGCTTTCCCTGTGATCAGTCCTAATTGCTGTATTTTGCCTTGTAAATGCTGTCTCAAGATGGATTTCAGGGTCTTTGTGTTGCATTCTCTGTGCTTGTGTTCCAGGGATGTTCCCAGTGTGGACATACTGGTGTGGTCGGAGCTGCCCACAGGAGCTGGGCTGGGTTCCAGCGCTGCCTACACTGTCTGCTTGGCAGCGGCCCTGCTGACTGCGTGTGGAGCCATCTCCTGCCCTCTGAAGGAGGGAGAGCCCACGGCCAGGTAACACATCCCATCACCTCCCTGCTTCGGGTGCGGAGCCCGGAGCAGCTCTGCTCTCTCTGCTCCTCTGTGTCCTTTTACCCCCACAGATTCTGTCTGTGGCACCTTTCTTGGTCTCTCTGGCCAACTCCTGAGCTGTGGCTGAGGCTGCAGCAGTGGCACCCTGCACCCAGCTCCTTTGCCTTCCTCTGCTGTTGCTTCTCTGTGTTCCTGGCAGCAGAGATGTGCCCTGTCCCGGCGCTCTGACCTGGCAATCACGAGTTTGTAATTCCCAGCTGGATGCAGAGACCGTGTAAAACTTGCTCCATGTCCCTCCTCTAGTGCGAGGTGCATGGGCTCAAGAGAGCCCAGCTTCATTTTGCCAAGCAAATAAAACACACACTTTAAATGGTGGATTTGTTTAACCTCTGTTTCCTCTCTGTGCCTGAGCATCTTCCTGGCTTTGATTTGAGCCCTCAATGAGTCAAAGGTCCTTCCTGGTTTCCCTGCATTTTCACAGCAGTGTTTCTCTGCATGTGGTGCACATCCCTTCTCATCCCCTGCCTGAATTTCCCCCTCACCAGCACCTGGTGAAAGGCAGTTTCTTTCCTCCTGCCCTTGGAGTTGAGCCTTGCTGGACTGGTTTGCTGTGCTGTGTGTGTCTGTTTAAAGATGCGTATCACAGCTGGAGCTCAGCACCTCTATTGTGCTCTCCTCCTGCCAGGTGCACCCTTTCTGGTTGGCTTCAGTGGGCTTTGTGTGGGGCTGAAAGTGAGACAGCAAGGAGGGGGTGAGACAGCAAAGAGGGGGTGACTGAGTTCTGCTTCAGACCCCAATTTGCTCCTAACCCAGAAACCCCTTCATGGAGCAGAGCAGTTTGTGCTCAGGCAGCTCTCCCCCGGCCACAGGCGTGAGGGGTGAAAGGCCAGTCCCGAGGCGAGCTGCACGGATGCCTTCGTTCCCTGCTCCCACTCCTGCGCTGCAGCTTGAATGCAGTGTGGCTTTTTCCCTCCCCCTGGCGTGCAGAGGGGTAAGTGAGAGATGAGAGTGTCAGACTTCAGAAGGTTTTTGCTTAACGTGGCAAGAAAAGAACAGCGTGATATAATGACTGCTGCGTGGAGAAGAATCGCAGCCTCTCAGAGAGGATTAAAAACAAGTGGTTTACAGCAAACTGCGCTTCTATTTTGAGTAGCGGCGGCGTGAGCTGCTTTGCTGAATGCTTTTCAGATTAAATATTGGCAAGAGAAATGAAAGGTGTGTGGAGATGGATAAAGACGTTCAGCTGAGGCCCGGGGAAGCGGGGAGTTGGAGGAAACGGCTTCCAGGTAGCAAGTGGCTCTCAGAACTTCAGTGCTGCTCTTATTATTTCATGTAAGACTGATGCTTCTCCAAAAGCCATGGTTGTGCCTCTGCTGCATCATCTGATACCTGTTCTGTGCCCTGTATTCCAAAAACCTGTTGAAGCACGTTCTTGCTGCAGCAAATACAAGCTCTGATCTGCTCAGAGCATCGCTGGTGCTGGGGTACCCCATAGCACCGTGCATCAGGGCATTTGAACGGGGACCTGGAGCATGTGCTGTGTGTCCGGACTGCAACGTGGTGGTGCAGGGAGGGTCAGAGAGGAGCAGTTGTGAGCCTGTGTGAGCCTAAGTGCAGGGGGCAAGCTGGGGGTGCTGAGCTTCCATTGGGGTGCCAGGGTTTGAGACTGGAGTGAGTGGGTTTGAAATAGGCTGGCGAGTTGTGAAGGTGGTTCTGTGGGTACCTGCCCTGGGGGCCCAGAGCAGTGGGGTAGTGAAGGGTGCTGGGGGGGAATCACTGCATTGGATTGCAGCCAATTTGCAGCCAGTACCTGACAGCTCTTCGTTTGCTTTTTGTGGTGCTACAGCCCATTAATTAGTATGTGCAGGCAGGGCCTGGATCCTTGCTGAGCCTGGCCCAGCCCCGCACTCTTTGTGCCACCATTTGAACTCCCAAAGCACTTAACCGATTGATGGGACTTGCTTTTAAGAGGGCAGAAAGAGCTGCTTTTGTATTGTTAGCATAACACCTTCTGGGTCTGCATTTGGTTGCCTTCTGTGTTCTAAGTGCTAGCACCCGGTGAAGCTGAGGTGTTAGGAGTTAATCCCTGAAAATCAAAGTCTTTGCTGGAGATGCTGCTTTACTTTTTGACCCAATTTGTGAGGCAGCTGAGCAGCTGGCAATTAGAGGCATGTGTGAAATGCAACTTTTACTACTCTCTTCTCACATCACACCTTCTGTGGCTATAAATACACCATCCTGCCTGGTGGTGAGCAGGATCTCAGGCCAGGATGTGTGGAAACACACAGCATCAGGGAGGTGGGGATGGGTCTGGACTTGCATCCGGTTAAATCTGATCCTCACTTGAGCCAGGGCTGGGATCTGCTCCCTCCTTCGCTGCTGGCCTGCAGTGGGAGCACTGGATGCTGGTTGTGCCCTTTGCGCTGGCTCTGTCACGGAGCAGCAACAGTTCCTCTGGTCAGGGAATGCTCACTCTCTGCTGCAGCCATGGGGTACTTTGTATGGTTCCCACTGCTTTTGTATGCCTGCAGCCTCTTGTTTCTCCCCATCACTCAGCACAAGCTGGTTTGGGCTGTGTTTTGGAGCCATTTTCTTGCCTTTCAGGTGGACAGAAGAAGAGCTGGCTTTGATTAACCACTGGGCCTTCCAAGGGGAGCGGGTGATCCATGGCAACCCCTCGGGGGTGGATAATGCTGTTGGTACCTGGGGTATGTGTGTGTTTGCTGCTCCCCAGCACTGGAAATGGGTGCTGAAAGGGTGGTGGGGCACCAGATGTGTTCCCATTCTCTGCTGCAGGGTGCACATCAGCACATCATCATCAGGCTTGGCTGGGGTTGCTGCAGGGACACTGAATGCAGCAGTTGCTTTACTGTGCTGAGGTACAGCAAAGGCACCAGAAACTCCCAAGTTCAGGCCCCTCTTTTGACCTGAGTAGAGGGATTCCTCCCCTCAGTGAGCTGGGACCGGCTGCAGTAACACCAGAGGTCTGCGTCCCCCAGGCAAGTGCCATGGGCTGAGACCCTGCTGCAAATAACTGATACTTAAACATCCCGGTGTGAACAAAGAGCCCTAATCCTGGCCCAGGGATAATGCAGTCAGACAGCTGTCCCTTAGTTTCAATTAGCAGAGGCTTCCAAGGGGGTTGGAAGTGTCCTTGGAGACTTTTAATAATCTTTCTAATGAGACCTAATTGCAGAGCCTCTGGAAAAGTGGGAGCAAAGTGAGACATTCCTTCTGGACATGGAAATTCCATGCTGAAGGATGGCTGCTGACGTGAGTGCGCACGTTCAGTCCAGTCTGAAACCTCCCTCCTTGGCTCTGCCCCATGGAAGCGCTGCTTGGGGGTGGTTTGGGGTTTGTTTAGTAAAGATTTAATGCTGGTCAAGCTCTGCCTTTTGAAAAGTCTTTCATGTGATCACAGAGCAAAGGGAAAGCCATTGGGTTAACTATGGCTGAGCAGACCCCCTCATTAAGTCACCAGGGTTAGGCAGATTCATGCTGCCTGAGAACATGGTTCATTTAGCTGGTGTTCCTTGCAATTACTGTCATGTGCTGTGGGTGAGGTTCTAAAGATGAAAGCCCTTCTGTCTCTTCTGCCACTGTTATCTCTCAGACAATGCATGTATTTTACTTTAGGTGGAGCCCTGAGATACCAGTCAGGAAAAATCACACCATTAAAGAGGTAATATTAGAGCTTAAAAATAGCACTTACATAGGATGGGTGGAATATGGCAGAGGCTTTGGGTGGATGTTGGAGGGTAGGAGATTGATGGGCAATCACTAGCAGAGTGGTGCTAGGGCTTTGGAGCCAGATTTTGCCCTGGGTGTGGGTAACTTGGGTGTTGTCTTGGTTTGGGGTGGATGGGAGCAATGAGGTGTTTGGTCATTATCTGACATGAGATGAGCACAGTGCAAAGGATCAATATTCATTTCATGGCATTATGGGCAGCAGGAATGAATCTGCTCCTGGCAGCAAATGACATTGTAGGGAAGGGGAGCTTCTTGCCTACCTGGTGGTAGGATGGTGGGGAAGGCAGAAGGAAGCTGCAGAGGCAAATCCAGGTCCTGCCTGTTTCCTCTGCCTCCTGCCAATGAGGTATAATCTGCCTCCATTCAAATCTTTCACAGTGCATGAAATTGCTCCATTAGCAGTTAATGGTCAGTGCTGGCTACTCTCCGAGATAGTATTTCAAAGAGAAAATTTTGCTTGAAAAACATGGATTTTGGTAAATACATTACAGTCCTGTTTATAGCACTGGTTCGGTCGTTCCTTGGATCTGAGAGGAAGAAGCCTGAGCCCAGCCGGCACTTAGGCACCCGCTTAACATTCCTTAGTGGGACTCCTTATCTCGGGTGTCCTGCTCAAGCAGGCCTGAGGCAGAGCAGAATGAGCTGGAGGTGTCTGGGCGCTGGGAGCTGATAGGAACTGTGAAGGGAAGAGGCAGGGAGATGGCTTTGTTGTTCCAGGGTGCCGCTGCTGAAGATCTTGCTGACCAACACCAAAGTCCCTCGAAGCACCAAGGTCCTGGTGGCTGGTGTCAAGGAGAAGATCCTGAAGGTGTGGTTGTGTGGGAATGGAGCTGTTTGCCCTGCAGGGCGGGGAGAGAACCCACATAAGCTCAGATCCCCTGTGGGAGTGCAGGGCTCACTCACGGGGAGACCCTTCTTGTGGTCACTGCGTTCCTGTCTGATAGTAGCTAAGGCTGAGATGTGCTGGGAATGAGGGCTCAGCTCCCCTCCACCTTTCTCCAGCATTAACAGGGCTTGCCTGTTGCAACCATGCAAAGAATAGTTCCTTTGGCCTGTTTGCCCCCTCTTGCTCCATTTTCTGCAGTTGGGAGCAACCCACCTTTGCCCTGCTCTGCAGGGGGTTCTTCTGTGAATGAGTAGCCCCAAAGGCAGTGAGGAATTGTCCAGCTCAAAGAGGCTGGCTCTGGTTTCATGACGGTGGCACGAGATCAGTGAGCAGTCTCCTTGCATCTTGCCTTCCCCCTTCTCAGTTCCCTGCTATAATGAACCCGGTGCTGGACTCCATCGATGCAATTTCTCAGGAGTGCCAAAGTGTTCTGGAAGCGCTGCCTGCAAATCCATCACCAGAGCATTACCCTGTGCTGGAGGTAAGGGGCTTGTTCGCCGGTGTTTGTGGACACGGTTACTGTTGAACATCAAAACGTCATTTAAAGAGCATTAGGGCGAAGAAAAAATTTGATAGCAGGAAATGTTCAATTCCGAGTGAAACCATGGTCTGCCCGCGCTGCGTTTAATGCCCTTCCTGGAGCCGAGGGACGGAAAACACTGCTTGTGTGTCTCCAGGCAGGGAGGGAGTGGGTCTGGTGCTTTGTGGAGCTGTAGCTCTGGAGGGTTTCTTTCCTTTCGCTCAGATATGGAGAGATTCAGGCAGGGATGCTGCCTCCCTGCACCGTGGACCAGCCACGCTCCTTCTGGCAGTCGCTGCCTGCGAAGCAGCTGCTTTGTCACTGCCAGGGCTGGGGTGAGGACAGAGCCCAGCGGCCACTGGTTCTCAATGGACTGGTTGTGAGCCAGCTCCCTTTGCTCTGTGCTCATCCTGGCTCCAGAGAATAACAGAGTTGTGCCCAGAGCTGACCTGACATTGATGCATGAGGTGCATACCAAGATCTGTGTTTGTCTTGGCTTTGTTCAGAGCAGGAGAGGCTGCTGCGGCGGGGGGAGATGTGGTTCTGAGTGCAAGAAGCGGGTTTTGCAGTGCTGAGAGCACTGATTCATACAGCCCTGGGGTGAGGACATGAGGCAGTGGCCCAGCTGAGGCAAACCTGGCCTGGCCATGGGTGCCAAGTGACTGCGATGGTCAAGTGCCATTTGGTACCAGCAGTGCAGTTCCTTGTTGGCATCTGGGTCCCTCTCCTCAGCTCTTCTGTGAGGACCTCTACTTGCCCTTGCTCTTGTTGGTCAGTTGTCCCCTCCACAGCTTTGAGCATGGTCCAGAGGCACAGGGGAGAGCTCTGGAGTGGAATGGGGCCACTGCCCCAGCTCTGCACAGCAGCATAGGGCTGCCCTGGTAGCAGAGGGTGGGTACAGCCCTCTCCCTGCGTTGCACCTCACTGCATGCGGGTGAGCTGCTGCTGGGACTGCAGCAAGCACTGGAGGGTCTCCCATGGGACCCATAGCAAAGTCCTTCTGCTCCCTTTGCACCAAGAGGGTGCTGGGTTTCTGTACCCATCACAGACCCTAATGAGGGCTAAAGGAGTCTGCAGCAGAACTTCAGACAACTCTTCTCCACTGTAATTCCATATTGCTCAGGTTGTTGGAAGTATTGGGGGACAGGGAAGGGCTAATTTGAAGTGTGCTTTGAGATCCTCACATGAAAGATGCCAAAGCAACCGTCTATATGATGCCCTGGAAGTAGCCGTGCAGTGAGCAGGTTTCTGTCTTGAATGTGTTGTTTTGTCTTGTGCTTGAAGAGCTCGCAGAGGCACAGTTGATGATATGCAGCATCTATCTATATATACTGGGCTGTTTCTGCAGTGTGCGCTTGTGGACAGCATTGTATCTGAGCCATCGAGCTAGTCTACTGTGTCATAAGCTGTCGTCTGATTCCTGGCAGGTTTTGGATCGGGAGATGACAGGTGTCTGGGATCATCACAGGCAGAGCTGTGCCCTCACTCAGGCATATAAAGAGGGCTCTGGATGGACGTCGGTCCAGCCTGGCACAGAGCTGGATAGATGCTCTCTGCGTGCCCCTGACTTAATTCAGCTCCCTGTGTTGGAGCAGTGCAGAAATGCTCTGGTGGGGGGAGAGGGATTGTTTCTGCGTTGTCCTTTCCTGTGTGGTGTGGTGCTGGCAGGAGACCCGTGTGGAGCTGAGCGAGGTGGTGTGACAGATGCCTGTCACTCCATAGCATGGCTCCCACTGCTCCCTGTGCGCAGCTCACTGCAGGCAGGGAAGCGCTCGGTGGCATCATTCAGAGGGGAGCCCCTGTTAAGCAGCCTCTGGGACTGGTGCTGGCTCCCTGCTTGTGACACCCTATGGAACAGTGATGGGAACAGCCACCAGTGCCGGGGAAATGACGGAGTCGGTGTCAGATCAGGGTTACTGAGACTGAGCATCCTCCACTGCTGGTGCTGATGAGCTGGAAGGCACTTGCAGTGCAGGGGGCCTGGTGTCAGGTTTGCTCTGGGTGTGGGCCAAGCTCTGCCCTCTGTCCCTTAATTCCTCTGGTACTGGGAGGAGAGAAGTTGGGCAGCTCTGCTTGGAGGGTGGCCTTGCTTGGAGGTGGTTTTGTGCTGCTCTTCCCCCGAAGCAAAGACCCTCTCAACCCCACTTGAGCTGAGTGCCACATTCCCAGCGTGGTGCTGGTGGAGGCCCCTTGGCTCAAAGCCCATGAGGACAGGGAAGCTGCCCAATGCAAGCACAGGGACGTAACTCCCGTGTCACCTCTCCAGCGATGCTGTTTCTGACTTGGCTGTGTCAGAAGCCCCCTGGATGCAGCTATGCTGGACGGATTGCAGAGCAGGGCCGGGTGACAGCCAGGAATGAGGGATGCTGGCTTAGTGCCCTTCCCACGGCCAGCGAGAGGCTTGCACTGCCTCCTGCTCAACACTTGTGTGACAGGGAAGAGGTGAAGCCATCAGGAGGCATTGGGGGGCTCTGATTTAGCGCCTGAGATAAATGCCTGCCGGCAGCTTGCAGTGAGCAGGGTTTCTCAGGAGGTCCAAGAGCTGTTATAGCACCGCCACTGTGATGGGCAGCAGCAGCAGCAGAAGTTGTGATGGGGACGGGGACAGATGAGCAGCCCAAGGCTCAGACTCCGGCTTTGACCTTCCTGCCCAGAGCTGCTGAACCTTGAGAGATGCTGGTGGCCAAGTCCCTGCAGAAATGAGATGGCCATGTGGAGGGATGGAAGGGAGCTTCTGTCGTGATGCTCATCTCACATGTGTGGTTGCTTGTAGGAACTCTTTGATATAAACCAACACCATTTAAATGTGATGGGGGCCGGCCATCCCTCCCTGGACCGGCTGTGCCGGGTGACAGCATCCCATGGGCTGCACAGCAAGCTGACCGGGGCTGGTGGCGGTGGCTGTGGCATCACCCTGCTGAGGCCAGGTCAGTAAATCCCTGCCCCTGCTCTCCCTGGGCATCCTGCCCCGCTCCCACAGCCCTGCCAGCGGGGTCACGTTTGGAGGCAGAGGGGTAGATGCGGGTGGTGGGATGTGGATCCATGTCACAGTGTGGGATGGTGCCTGGCGGTGTGGTTTGTGCTCTTTCATACAGGGACCATTCATTTACATGTGTCAGGTCTTCAGGGCACAGCCCTGTGCCAGGGCCATGTGTTTAACCATGCGATGGCCCGTTCGGTCTCCCTCACTCGCTAACTGCCTGCTCTTGCCTTCCTCTTGGCAGACACCTCCCCGCTGGCCGTGGAAGCAGCCAAGCAAGACTTATGTGCCTGTGGATTTGAATGCTGGGAGACCAGTATCGGGGCCCCCGGGGTGACCCTGCACTCCTCCTCCTCTTTAAATGCCCAAGTGCTGCACGCGCTCACCCAGAGCTAAGCTGCTGCCTCTGGCAAGACTTGAGCTCTTGGCCCCCTGTCCTGGGAGCTCTCTGTGCCCCAATGCCTGGAAACTTCTCTGCTGAGGACCTCTGGATGCAGGTGTGGGGCCTGGTGCTGCTGGGAGTGGGGGCTGCCATAAGGACCTGGGAGCAACGGGGTGTGAGTCTGACCCAGGCTCTCAATCCTGTTTTGAATTGCCTTGCTCTGCTACTGTGCTAATCCCAAGGGGCAGCAGGAGAGGGGCTTGGCTGGAATCCAGCACGGATAATGACACTTTGCTTGGTTCTGCTGCTTCAGATGCATGTGGTGTCTCTTCCCTTCTCCCCTGGCATCAGGCAGTGGAGGTTGGCAAGGTGGATGTGCAGAGAGCCTTGACATTTTGGGGTGAAAAGCATCTTGGCAGCTCAGGGCTTGACACTCACATCTCCATTTCTCCTGGACTGCAACCTCCAGTGGAGAGGAAACCTTTAAATCCTGCTCTTCCCTGCTACTAATCAGGAGCTGGATAATTAAAAGGGAAGATGTGGCCCGTTCCTAATGATATTCTCACTGGTTTCACTCTGTCCCATGGTCTCTGCCTGTAGCCAGGCTCGTGTTCAAGTGCTCTGGTTCAGACAGCAACTGGTGCCTGCAGGGAGGTGGGTGAAGGAAGCTGTTTCTGCTTGCAATTGCTGGTCCAGGATCTCTCGTGCTTCATTCCTAACTGAGCGTGCCCTTGCCCCCATCACTGGGATGTGCGTGTGCCGGGGCAGGGGCAGAGCAAACACAAGGTTGGTTTAGTTTAAAGCAGTCAAGTAGGAAAACCAACCCCAAGCTCCTCAGGAGCTGACCTGAGCTTGCAATTGGCCATGTAGAAAACCTAAATGCATTTAAACCGGGGGGGTAAATGTAACTGTGCTTTTACTGCTGGAATTTGACAGAGCAGTGCCACAGCACTGAAGGGAATTGGCAGGTGAGTGAAGCTGGAGTATCCTGCAGTAAATACACGGACTCTCAGTGGCTGTGCTCTCTTCTGTACCTGCCATGGAGGTTTTGTCACTGTTCTGCTTGGCTCGGTTGGTTTTAAAGCGCAGCTCTGCTCAAGGATTGCTCTGTTCAAAGCTGAGTAATAAATCGGCAGAGGTGAGGGCTTCTCTTCCTCTTCCAGTGCAGGAGTAAAGAATGGAGCGCGCGAAGCCGAGGTGTGCTAGCTCTGCAATCCTGGCAGCCTGGTGACCAGCTTTACTTCACTGATCACGTGTAAACTGTCTCTGGTTTTAATAAACGGAGGGGGGGTTTATGTGCAAAGTGTTCTTTGATAATTATGCCGGGTACAAAAGGAGAAAAGCACCTTACACTGCTTCAGTAAAAACAGGTTTCAGATGCTGGGTCTCTACATGTCTAATTACAATTCCCATTTGCATCCGGGAACAGCTTTACACTAATCACAAGTCAGAAAGCCTGATAAATAATTTACCATTTTCTAATACAGTGTAATCAATGTGTGGCTCTGGGAGCGCGGTGACTGCGATGTTTGAATGTGTCTGCAGTTCCTGATGGGTAGCACAAAGAAATGCCAAATCCAGTGCCAAGGAACTTCGCTTCAGAGCAGCGTGTCTGGGGCTCAGCCTCATTAGCAGCTTTCAGGGGGAGATGGGCTCACAGGCAGCGTGTGGGAGCTGGGGGGGACAAGGGGAAATAAGAGTAAGGATTGGGTTTCAGTGGTTTGAATGATACTTGAAGTGGGTGATTTAAACTGACTGGGTCGGTGTGGCGCCTCCTGTTACCTCTGCCAGTGTCCTCCCTGGACAGTGGAGTGTGGTCTGTGCTGTCCCTGCCTCAGGTGTCATCTCCTGGAGTCCTCAGCTTGATGCAGCCCTTGTACTGTTGAGGTCCTGCGACCAGGGATGCCTTTACCTGCACGTGTTCAGCTTTCTCTTGCTGGTCTCTGCTTCGCTTGTGGGTCTGATGGAGGCACAGGAGTGACGGGATGAGGCCATGGCTGAGCCCAGCGGCTGAGACGTGTGAGTGGTGTGAATTGTGGTGGGGTGCAGGGTTTCTGTCTGCCCCAATGCTGGGGCTGTGCCAGAGCTGGGATCTGCCTTCCCTGTGCCACAGGGACCAGAAGTGCCCAAGTCAGCAGCTGGAGCCAGACCCAATTAGAAGTAAGCGTGGATTTCACATCCATGTGCAAGCATGGGAGCAGCCGCTCCCTCCTTCCTGTGCTACTCCCTCCCCGGCTCCATCAGAGCATTCACAGGGGCCTCACTACAATCCTGGGAGAACCAAAGGGACATTTGGCACGTGCCCAGTCGCAGCCTTTTTGGCTGCACCAAACTGTATCTCCCTCCTGTGCTTCCTTGAGCCCCGCATCCTGCTTTGCAGGGAGCACGTGGGATCCAAGGGACCCCATCCCTGTGCTGCGGGCATCAGGGTGGCTGCTCCCCAAGGCCTCTCATGCCCCATGGGTGCAGTTTGCTGCTTTGGGAGCAAAACCGAAGCACAACTTAAGCCTTTTGAGCATGTTCTCTGCACGGACCCATCCCCTCCTGTCCCCCAGCCCCACCACGAGCCCACCAGTGCTTTCCCATCTGCTCTCCCTGGGCTCGTTTTACGGATGGGCCGTGGTGCAGCGATTGCTGCTGAAGGATTACCCTGGTAATTTGGCTAATTTTTCTTGAGCTTCATTTTTCACGTTACGAGCTCTGCAGGGAGAGTGACGATCCCGGTTCTGCCTCTGATAGGCAGCGCGGGAATGGGAAGGAGAAGCCGCTGCCATCCAAAGGGATGCAGGGAAGCATCATTGCGGCAATGCCAGGGTGCCTCTCGCCACCCCAGAGGGCTCCCATGACCTGAGACTTCCCCACTCGCTGCCTGTCCCCTGCCAGGCGCAGATGGTATTAGTCTGTGTTTAATCCATGTCAGCAGTGGCTTCTTTCTGCTCCAGTGAATGGATGCTGAAGAGGCAGTGACATTATTGGAGATAACGGAGTGAACAGAAAGAGGGTCAGGGAGAGAAAGGAAGCGTCATCGCGCAGCCACTGAGGAGGTGAGGGGCTGCTCAGGGCCCTTGGGGCTCCATGGTGCTTCCAAGGTACCTCCTGGCGATGGGAATGGGGCTGGGGACCCTTCTGCACGGTGGGAGGGCTTAGGGCATTACAGGGTTCCCCTTGGTCTGAGGGTACCGAGCTTGGTGCTGTTTCAAGGGTAACTTGCAGATGTTCCATCACCCCCTATGGACGGGCTCCCCACACCCTCTGCACCCCAGCACCGGGGGTTTGAGGCTCCCTCCTGCCTGGGTGCCCCAGTTGCACCCCGTTGAGGCGAGTGCCCACGGGGGAGCCCGTCTGTCCCCCCCGTTCCCTCGCTTCCCTCTCCCCTCGCGGCGCACGGAGGGTTTTGAAAGTTAAGTATTACCGTCTGCTTTGTTGTTGCCTAACTACGACAGACAAATTGAGAACTGGTTGTCAAAATGTCAGTGCACAACAAATCAACATTCAAAATGAGTCTCGGCGCTCTGTGGTGTATAATTAAAAAACAGCCCTTTGCCGAGATTTCAGCGCGCGTTGGCTCTGCTTTCTATTTGTCTGGGTGATTAATAAAGGCAGCTAATTTTCAGACTTTAAAAACAGCTAGAAAATAGCTCCTAATTACATATTAGGTTCCAAGCGGCCCCCGCTGAGCGAGGCTGGTATTGGTGGGCCAGAGAATTTGGCAGGGGCTTAATTACATTCTGAGCATCATCTAATTTTAGTTAAATGTAATGTAATCAGCAGCAGATGTCTGAAATAAAATATGAATTATGAATATGATGAAATTTCATTCTTGACTAAAAAAAGGCATTTGCTATTTAGTTCATTAAAGGCGCGCAGGTCTGTTAGGGAGCAGGTAGAGGCTGCGGCTGCCGCGCGCTCAGATGAGAGTTCAGGGAGAGGAGGAAACTGCATTAAAGGTGCTAAAATATTCCACTGGGATGATGTGCCCTTTTGGGAGTTACAAAAACAATGGAGCCCCTGAGCTGGCGCCGGCGCGTCCCACATCCTGGGATGCTCCTTGGGATCTGCTGTCCTGCCCTGGGAATCCTGAGTGCCTCTGGGCTCATGGTGCTGAGGAGCTCAGCCGTTGTTCCTGTTGCGTGGAGGTTCTGGTCTCCAGTGTCCCATCATCACGGGGGCATCAGCCGCCTTCCAGCTTGGCCAGGAGCATCCATTTGTCCAGTGATCCCTGCGGGATGCCATCGCCTGGACATCCATCCCTGCCCGCAGCATCCGCGGCAGATCCAGCTCTGAAGTTTAAATTGCTTTTTCTCTATTCCTCAGTGGCCCTGACTGACAGATAAGCATCTTCGGGAGGGGAAGAGAGATGCGTGTTCATTATTCCCTTGTATTACAGACCCTGTCATTTTAACTCCTTGTGGATGCGGGGAGAAAGGCTGTGCCCGGGCACCAGCTTAGAGCCCTTCCTGCTTCCCACATGTGGTCCCTGAAGGAAGCCTGATTCTTCCTGGAATCTCCCTTCTACGCAGAGGGCAGCCCTGCTCACCGCAGCGTGCCAGCAGCACCAGTGTCCCCTCTGCTGGGTCACAGTGGCTCTGCTGTGCCTGCAGTGGGTGCTGCCGGTGCCGGTGCTTGCCGGCTGCCACGCTCGCTTGCGTGGGTTTGCAGTCCTCCCTCTTCTATTCATCAAGGGCATGACAGCTAAAATTCATTTGAAGATGAAGAAAGTGCCGGCTAATCCTTTCTGGGAGACAGTGATAGACTAGCGGCTCGGGAAGAATTGCACAGCAGTAATGAAATTAGGCTAAAGCTGCTGGCAGATAGCAGATAATTGTCCTTGTCTGTCACGAGGAATAACATCCCCCCAATCCAACACAATGATTGTTAAACTTGCAGGGATTTATTTTATTTATTTGATGGGCTTGGGTTTGTCTTTCCAAAGGTCTTTCCTGGGAAAAAAGGGAATGAGTGGAAGCTGTGTGCTCCCCTCCTGCCTTCCCAGGGTGCTTCCAGCACCGCAGGTCCTTAGCCCGGGTGAAGCAGGCGCAGCACATGTCACCGTGATGCGCTGGCAAGGGACACTGCTGGGGGCTATTCCCAAGAGCAGGAGATGAGCCAGGGGCTCGGTGCCAGCTTTCCGGTCATGCGGTTGGTGCTGCAGCTGCAGGTCCATCCCCAGCTCCCGCTGGTTTTCCAGGGTGGATCCATCCCTGAGCACCTGCGTGGTGCTGGGATGGGTGCCGGGGTGCCCATGCCAGCACCAGGACAGGGCTGACCACCAGCCACTTACTGAGTAATTGATGGGGAGTGGCAAGTGAGTGAGCGCAGTGGCCGGCGCCGGCCGTGTTTCATCCGCAGGGCTGGCAGGGGTGATTTACTGCAGCCGGCACTGGCATATTTCACCTCCCGTCTCCCAGATGGAGATTACTCGTGTGAGAGTGCCTGAACGCACACTCCATTCTGCTTAAGCACCTGCAGGCAGCCAAGCACGGACCGTCCCGGCGGCACAGGGATGGGGATGGGGATAAGGAAAGACTGGACCGTAGCTCATGCACCCATTGGAGATGCTTCCAGCAATGGGGGAACCCACCGGGTGCACAGGCTGGAAACATTCCATGCACTTTCCCTGACATTTAATCCTCTGCATGAGGAGCTCCGTGGCATTTCCAAGAGGAAAAGGTCAGGGGGTGGAAAAGGTTGGTGGGGTCGGTGCTCCAGCCTCGCCCCGCGGCTCCTCCTGACCCCCTCTGGGCGGCATCAGCATCGGCTGCAGATGGCTGGGAACACCGGGAAGCGGATGGCTGGGAACACCGGGAAGTGCCATGTGCTCCCCTGGGGGTGCCACTGAGAAATGGGTCAGCACATACGGGAGGGTTGGGGCTTGGAGCTTGGAGCAAGCTGCTCTAGTGCGCGGTGTCCCTGCCCGTGGCAGCGAGTTGGGACTGGATGAGCTTTAAGGTCCCTTCGACCCAAACCAGTCTGGGATTCCATGGTTCTGTTTCCATAGCGGCTCAGGCAGGAAGAGATGTGCTGTGGCCCGGAATACCCACAGAAGGGATGCCAGGCCCGGGAGCTGCCGCTGCTCCTGACAGCGCTGGCACGTCCATTAATGGATGCTGATGTGTCACCAGCCCATTTGTCTTCATTTGGTGCCAGCCGGCAGCATGTGGGGCCGCAGCCAGAGGCAGGCACACAGCCCTGGCATGGCTCAGCCCATCACTGACACCTGGTGCTGGTGCTGGCGTGGCTGCTGCAACCAAAAGCAGGCAATGATCTCGGCCCATTCCCACATGTGCATCCCAGGGGGCATCCTCAGTCCCTTTGCAGCATGGGGCTGGGGACACCCATGGGTGAGCCCCTGTCTGCCGCACAGCCTGCACCAAGCTGTGCCATGGTGTCCAGTACCAGCACCAGCAGGATTGTGGTCTGGATCTGTGCTGAGGAGCAGGAAACTTTGAGCCTTTTGGTCTTGGGTCATGGGATTGGATAGGAATTGGGCATGGATGGACATGGGGTGGTCCATCAGCTCCCTGGGGACATCCAGGGCCTCCCATCATCCTTCTGTGGCTGTGCCCAAGGGGCAAGAGTGACGTTGCTGCCATGTCCCGCCGGATTCCAGGATGGAGCTTCTCCAGTGGAGCTGCTGGTGGGTAATTTCTGATTAAGGATTACTGTACCATCGGCTTCAGTTTGATTGCAGATGTTTTTAATTATATCGTATAAGATCGTATTATGTAATTGCATTTATCTGATTGAAGCCTTAATTGTAGGATTTCATAATGGTATGACTGGGTAAATACACCATTGCGTCTGTTGTCCCCCACTGAAAATTAGGTGCTTCATGTCTTTATTGCATTATCCTGGAGAGGAGTTTAAATTGGGAAGAAAGAAATTAGGAGAGAGAGATGAAAGGAAGGAAGGGCCGGGTTGGTCCTCCCAGTCCCAGCGAGCATCATCCCCTTCCCACCATCAGGATGCGTGGTGGCATTGGGATCTGCTCTCTGGAGCTGTTGGTGGATGCCGGAGCACCACCTCCTGCCTGAGCATTGCCTCCAGTGGGATCCCTGCCCAGAGTGGGCAGAGCAAGGGACTGATGCTGCCCTTCGTCTCCACGTGAAGACATGGACTTCTGTAGAGGTTTATTTGGCAGGATCCACATTCCAGTTATCCTTTGGTTACCAGTGGCTGCTACAGGGACCATTGGGATTAAAGAGCGTGAGGCTGAGAGGTGCTCGGCAATCACAGGTGGAACCTGCAATTACACCTCATGGAGGAATGGAGCCAAACCCTCCTGGTGCATCCCCGTTGGCAGGAGCATCCTTGGAGCCACCCGGACTCCATTGGCCGTTAATAAGCAAGTGAGGGAAGGAAAAATTAACACATCTATAAGAAATGATTGGAAAAGCCTCCACCTTCATCGGAGGTCGCCTGATTCCCAAGGGAAGTGCTAACAGAGTGCTCATTAGAACAAGGGGGGGGTCAAGGGCTCTGAGCCCCAGTGTGCTCAGTGCAGCCATTGGGGTGTCCCATGTCTTTGCCCTCCCCACAGCAATTCCAGGGAGGTCCAGGGCTTTGTCGCATCCCTTTTTCCCAGCCATAATCTGCAACATGTGGTTCACACGGAGCCCCCTGCCTAATGGGTTTAGGATTAGGGGAACACGCACAAATCCAGCGTCTCGCTGTCACTCCGCTCAGCGCAGTGAGGTGATTTCATTAGGATTTAGGTTAGAGGAAAGCCTCTCCATGTCTCCCCTCCCCTTTCCCCCCCCCCTTATATTATTTTGATTCAATTACATCAGCAATTCATGAAACTTCAAAGGCTTCTCATCGGCGCAGCCCAAATGCTGCTGGATCCTGCGCTTGGAATTGGGGAGAGGAAGAAAACTGAAGGTGCTGCTTGCCTGGAATTACTGAAAGGGGCTTTTTAATTAAAAACAAAGGTTGGGGATGAGGTCTATCCATAATTTAGTGCTGCTGGATGTAATATCTGCTGCTGGGCTCCTGTTAATAAATGTATGTATTATTAACAGTGCAATCTATATTTTCCAAGCCAGAGGAAGGCCCGGCTGTCCCTGCAGGTATGGCTGTCAGTATCTGTGGCATGGGGCTGACCAAGGGGGCATTCACTCACCATGGGGCAGGGGACAAGGACAGGGATGCTCCTGGTGATCCCTCTGGTGCCACACCGGCCACAGGAGCTGTCGCAGCCCTGATGAGTTAATAACTGCCTAGCACCAATGTGGGTTATTTAGCACAACTCCATCCTCATTTTGATGATTTCCTCTTAATTAGCCTTCATTAATGAGATGTGACCTTGCTCAGCGTACTGATTCCTCATGGGGAGGGTGCCTGTTCCACTCACGGCATGGGACTGGGGTGTTCCCATGGCCAGGGGCAGATGGGTGATGGCATGGGAGAGAGATGGCACACAGTGGTCCAGGTCGGGAGGATGAAGGAACATGGTGGTCCAGTTGGGGGGATGATGGCACACAGTGGTCCAGTTGGGGGCATGATGGCACACGGTGGTCCAGCTCGGGGGGATGATGGCACACGGTGGTCCAGCTTGGGGGGATGATGGCACACGGTGGTCCAGCTCGGGGGGGATGATGGCACACGGTGGTCCAGTTGGGGGGATGATGGAACACGGTGGTCCAGCTCACTGCCTGGATGCTGCTTTCATGGGAGGGTCCCCATCCCTGTGCTGCTCCAGTAGGGTGGTCCCCACCCCCCATCCCCCCTGCCAGCTGATGCGTGCTAATAAAAACAAATTAACTTGTATAAGCATTCATTTTGCAGCCTCCATCCATCCCGGGCTCATTACAGCAGCGATCCCAGGAGCCGGGGCTTTGGGCATATTGTAATGAGGCGCATGCGGTAGTAAAAGTCCTTCTAATAGGATTTATTTACTGTAATTGTGATTCGAGGCACAGTGCCATCGCCCTGAGAGCCGGCGGGGCCAGGGGAGGGGGCAGCAGCGCTGCTGAGGCTGGAAAACTGCCACAGCCAAGGAGGGGGGAAGATCCAGCGGGATTAGCGGGGTCCCACGGAGCCACCTCCTGTTCCTTGCTCTGGCAAAGGTTTCCCAGAGGATAGATACAGGCCCCATGATGCCAAACTGAGCGAGAGCACAAATGGGTTGGTTTTTCACCCAAAAACTGATGCAAGGAGGGGTGGAGCAAAGGGAGCGCAGCAGTAATGAGGTGCTGATCAACTTCCCTGCAAGACTCAATGCGGGGAGTGGCTGAGCCCCATTAAACCTCCCCAGCACCTCCTGTCCCCGCGACAACGGCTGCATCCTGTTGGTGGCAGCTCACCTGTGATTTCATTAAGGGAGAGATGAAAGGGACAAATACAGTTGAAATGAGCTGATTAAAAGCTCAGATCAGCAATTCCAGGCAGCACAATGTGGCAGCCATGCTGCCAGCACTGATGGGCTGTGGAGGGGAGCGCCCCTCAGCATCCTCATTGGGAACTACCCCGGCACTCACCATCCCGGATGTTGTCCCGTGCTGGGGGCCAGCAGCGGGAGAAGAGAAGGCTCCGGGGAGACCTCAGAGCAGCTCCAGTGCCTGAAGGGGCTGCAGGAAACCTGGAGAGGGGCTTTGGACAAGGGATGGAG